>CABHPQ010132738.1:2843-22072 GCA_902168405.1 Peromyscus aztecus | reverse complement strand
GGGGGGGGCATACCTATTCAAACCACCACAGATGAGCTCTTTGCATGGTAATTCAGTTATGGCGGAGCCCTCCAGAATGAGCTGAGTATCTGGTAAAGACAGACATGCAATAAATTCTACCATGTGAAGACACAGACAGTATCTGTCTACAATAAGTCAGGGAGAGGACCCTTGCCAGACACTGCATCTGCTCCTGCCTCTATCTTGGATGTTTCAGCCTCCTGAAGTGTAAAAAATGTGTATACTACCTAGTCCATGGTATTTTTGTTACAGCTGGCTATTATGGGCTGCAATTATACAGTTTGCTCAAAATGCTCCATTGGGAAGCCACAGGTGAGTCTTTATTTAAGCCCCTTGCAGCAAGAGCCCCAGCACGTGTGCAGGTCTGCAGAGGACCAGCACTCTCCATGACCGTGTGTGTGCTAGAGTCCTGCTGTCTCAGCATGGAGCAGCAGCAAGCTTCCTGAGCTGCAGCCCATCCTTGCCATCACCACTTCCCAGGCAGGAATATTCGAAAGTGCACTGTCTGAATTCCTGCCAAGGCCTGGCCACATCCATTTTTCAATGCATTAGCAATGAACTTAAGGAATAAGGATTACCTTTTGGAAAGATTCACTTAGCAAGTACAGAAGTCTTTTTTCCCCCTAGAAATAAGATTCAAATTGTTAGATGAATTGTGCAGGCCTCCCATTTGGTGACTGTAGACGTTAGAAACTGATCTTCCTAAATTCCTGTGACCCAACCTTTTAATATCTGGTCTTTCTCCTGAATGTACTTACAATGCCCCAAACTCTTTTAGTTCTATTTTGTTTGGTTGGTTTTTGTTTTGTTTTGTTTTGTTTTAGACAAGGTTTCTTTGTGTAGCCCTGGCTGTACTAGAACTCACTCTATAGACCAGGCTGGCCTAGAACTCACAGAGATTCACTTGCCTCTGCCTCTTGAGTGCTGGGATTAAAGGTGTGAGTAGCCACTGTGTGGCTAGTTCTGTATTTTCTTTCCTACCCTTCATCAACCATAGAAACTACCTGGCTTACAGTCTGTACAGACTCATGCACATCCTTGGCTCAGCATGCACGTTCAGCATGCATTTACACGACCTTCTCTTCAAAGCCAGCCTTTTATAAGAAAGAACTTGCTACACAGAATTTTACATATTAAACAGCGTTAAAGTTTTATTTCAGTCTATGATTTGTTCAAACTGCTCACATTAATCCATTTCATCCCAAAAAGAAACAGAATGCCTCTAGAGGTGTAACCCTTGACATCACACATCCAGACAGCTTCCACTACAGCCTGCAGAAAACTTCAATGTAGTTTGACCTCAAATTGGGTTTTATCCTCCGGACCAAAAGTTTTCAAAATTGCCTTAGAAATCCACCACTAGTCAGTCAGCAGGGTAGACCACTGAGCTAAGTCCTGACATCTGAGTTCCCACTGGAAATAATTTATCCTAAGTGAATTCATATTCCCCTGGAGTGGGGAAGACTCATGGGAGCCTCCCTCACACAGAATGTCCCCTAGAACAGCCTTGTTCTATAGAAGTCTATGCTTCTTTCACTGTGGTAGTCAAGCCCGAGGGCAAAGGGCGCAAAGCCAAGCTCACTGCAGGCCTCCGAGGAGAAGACTAACACAGGAGGTCTAGGGGGCATCATCCAGACACTAAAAACGATGACGCAAGCAGGTGAGTCGATATGCCTAGCCACTTGCTTTCTCCCACGGTAGCTGCAGTATTCATTCACATAAAGTATGCTGCAGCCTAGCCCATTGTCAAAGTACCTAGTAATATCAATCCCCTCCTTCTCCACATTCCCACAAAGTAAAGTTAGTCCTTGAACTTGGAAAGTACTTTATGTATATATATAAAAATTAGTATTTCTGTCAGTTTCCTAGTCAGCGTGATTCAGAATTGCTCTCAAGAGTGGCTTCTCTTTTGTAAAATAAACACTATGCTGTTTGAAGTACATACGGAGTTTCATTTCTGTTCAGTGTTCTTTACTTTCCATTATGAAAAGTTATTTCTGAGGAATTGAAACCCCAGAAGGTAAGAAAAAGAAACATTTAACCCAAAATTTTAAATGATGAATCAAAACCAGACTTGAGTAATTCTTAAGAGACAGGGTAGCAAATGTAGTCTCTGAAGGGGATTGTTCTAATTATTATCTAAAAAGCAAAGTCACACAACTTTGTCAAAGTCATAAGACAAACTGGGACTTGAAAATTAGGTTGACTAAACAGAGGAGGGAGGATTTAAAAAAAAACAAACCACTGAAACAGGACAATGAAAAGGATTTCAGAATGACTTGAACTGGAGCAAAAATCCATCGGCTCTCGATGCTTCTGGTGCCTTAGAATCTTGTATCACGCTGTTTCTCGTCCCCACCATCACCGACACCTCAAAGGAGCATTCTCACAGAACTAAATAATCTTTGTTATTTTGTTAGGATTCAGAATTTCAATCCAGTAGCCATCAGGATCTTGAATGAATGCCAGACCTTTCATTTTACCTGTATAATGAAAACTTTTCATTACTAGAAAGGAACATTAAAAATCAAACACATTTTCATTACAATTTTAATTTGCATTTGAATGAGACACATTGTTGACAGCTTTCATTCTAAAAGAAGTTTGTGTTATAATGGTAGCACGGTGATCCTGATGCTAGAATATGACCTTTCAGAAGGAGCGAACACAGCCCTGTTAAGCCTCAGGTCCTTGCCTCTCTTTGAGGTTACCATATTACCATCTCAGAAATTATTTAAGAAGGAAAAGAAGATAGAAGTATGCTCAAGGGAGCAGGTAATGTGGCCTCTTCACACAACCAAGACACCAGAGGCCAGGGTCATGTAAACCCTAGTAAACAATACACTAGGCAACCCAAGTCCTGTCAGTCAGGCTGTGACTCCTGGGGATTGTAACCAGATGGAGCTGTTTACATAGAATGTAGAAATGTGGCCCAAGAGATTGATTTATTTGGGGACTAAGATGCTGAATTCATCAGACTCTAGTGTCTGCTTCCTGACCCCTAGGTCAAGGAATACAAATAAGGGTGAAAAAGAGGGTGAAACACAGCTAAGCAATCTCCAGGGTGGTGGCTGGGGAGCAACGGGTGAGGATGGAGGTGACTATTGGAACCTGATCCATACAGAAGGCAGTCTGGAGTCAGAACACAAGTTCCAAATGTGTGGCTGTGGGAGAATCAACAGGATGTTTTTCCTGCCTCCCCATGGCAAACAAAGCCGCCCTTGCACTTGGGAGGGGCTCCACCACTGATTCCCAGATGTTCTCAAGAGTGAAGGGCGACAGGGAGCTTGTCTAATGAGGGAGCTAGGAAGAATAAGCCTTCCTTACTGCCCCTACCACATCCAGGCCCAAGTGTGGCGACCTCAGGTGTGTCTTCCTACTGACACTGCTTTGCCCTGAGGGGGAAAAGCCTCTGAGCTGAACTCAGCCCAGGGCTCATCCAGCTGTCTTCCTGAAATCACACGGATCCTTAGGGACGATTCTCTTCTGCCAGTCATGTGGCCTGGTGGATTACAACAGCTTATGGTTGTTGGAAAAAAATAGCTCAGAGGCCAAGCTACCATAATCCAGGAACTTGATTATATGGATTATAGATTCGAATTCAACATGAAATATTAGAACAATGGACAACGGGCTATTAAAGCGTGTAAAAGTGATGAGCACTATGAAGTATTGTCAGCGTGAACTAAGACAAAGAAAATGTTATGGAGCCCAGGAATGAAAGCGCAAACAAAGACTCCAACAGAGGGCGGGGCTGACAGGAAGTAGCTAAAGCATTTCCTGTGCAAGCATGAGAACTGGAGTCTGGCTTCCCAGAACCCTCCTAAGAAGGTAGCAGGTGGGTGAGCCTGGTGGCTACTTGTTATCCCAGTGTGAGGGAGGTGAGGCTGGGATCTCCAGGCAGCTCAGGCTTCAGTAAGAGACCCTGCCTTATTAAATAAAGTGGAGAGTACTCAAGGAAGATGCCACTGTCAACTGAGGCCTACAAATATGCATATACACCACACACAGACACATACAAAGGGAAAAAAAATGGAAAAATCAGAATAGATACATGTGAGGGAAAAAGTAATCGGTAAACCAAAAAGCGCCCAGAAAAAAAAATGTATATATATATGTCAAAGACACTGAGCCGATTTTTCAAGGACACTTGTATGCAGAATGACAATTAAGTAGTGTTTTCAAGAGCGAAGGAAAATGAAGCTAGGATTCCCAACAGAACTCATCCATCTGTGCCTGGTTCTCACGCATCTGTCAAAGGTCTAACCTCACAAAACCTCAGGACATAGTCCTGGTTGAGGTGCTTAGACAGGAAAATCCAAAAGATGCTTCAAGAGAGAAATGGAGTAAAGATGCTCAAAATACTGTACTATATTATGTGAGCAGAGGGGAAAGCTGTTCACTTAGTAAATGTTTTACTTGAAACAATTTTATTGAAATGTTTCATTTATTTTTCTCTAGGTTTTTGTTATGTGTTGTTTGGTTGGTTTTATTTTTTGTTTGTTTGTTTGGTTGGTTGGTGGGTTGGTTGGTTGGTTTTTGGTGCTAGGAATTGAACCCATGACCCAGTGCATGCTAGGCAAGGACTCTACCAATGAACTACTTAGTGCTTAAGCTCATGAAATGTCTCAAACTGTGGTGGCACACTGTAATGTCAGTAGTAGGGAGGCTGAAGCAAGAGAATCACAAGTTCATGAGCAGCCTGGGCTACATGGCAAGAACCTATTTCCAAAGTTAAAAATAAAATTTTAAAAACTTAAGGAGGTAAGAATAGATCTAAGTATAATAAAAATTATACATATAAATCCAACAGAATTCAGATATATGCTATTTCAAGACAAATACCCAAAGCATAAGCATATACAATTGCATAAAAGAATGAAAAATATCAGTTATTCACTAAAGTAAGCAGGCCAAGTTATATTAACAACAAAATACATTTCAGAGAATTCACTTAGCAGCAACTACCCACACCCTGAAATCCTGACAGCTGGAAGCCCGTGAGAGAAATTGGCAGGACTAGGGAAGGGGAGGCGAGCTTTCCGTGCTCCCCAGAGCCTGTGTCCAGGCCCTGGTGAAGCCACATACACGCTCTTTCTGGTCTCTGAAGAGAGCCAGGTATTCTCTTCACATCCCTTTGCTCCTAGGACTGTGGAAAAGAGCTTCCTGTGACTTGCGTCCAATCAGCATGACCCCAACAGCCACTCAAGACACATTAACCAATCACAGCTGTGCACACGCTGAAGAGCAGGCTGACTCACCATCATCGGGTTTCTTCACAAACTTGACTCCCAGTTCTTCAAATCTGTTACAGGCACTGTAGACATCAGGAACGGCAATCCCAATGTGACCTTTGGTGATACCATCCCACCAAAAAAACAAAGCACAGGAAGAAATTATTACAAGAGCACACCCAGTGCCACAAATGGCTTCCAAAACTTACTTCAAAACACAAGGCCCATGGAAACAGAGTTAAATAGGTTCAAAATCTATGTATTAAAGGACCAGCAGCTGTCTGATGAGCTAGTTATAGTCAAATTGCTATAGTTATAGTCTAAGTTGCTCTGAATTGTTATTTTAAAGAAACCAATACTGACTACTGCATAGCTCAGTCTGTTTAGAATCACCTATACCCAAAGGGTATCATTTCCTGTGTTTAACAGTTGCTGACATTTCACCTCATTACCCAACTGAAGCTTTTACTCTGCCATCCTGACAAGACACATTATTTCTAGATTTATTTATTTTACTGTATGTGTAATGAGTAGTTTACCTACATGTATGTACATGCACTACATGTGTGTCTGATACCCAGTGAGGTCAAAAGAGGGCATCAGATCTCCTGGAACTGGAATTATGGATGGCTGTAAACCACTATATGGGTGCTGGGAACCAAGTCCAGGTCCTCTACAAGAACAAGTGTTCTTAACCACTGAACCATCTCTTCAGCCACTTGACAAGACATTACCAGAAAATGGGATTATTATTAACCATAGTTATCACTGTTTTTAATTGAACACTCTCCTAGAGGGAGTTGGAGGGACAGCTTAGTGGTAGAATGCTTGTCTTGCATGTGCAAGGCTGTGGACTCTATCCCTAGCCCTACAATAAAGTTTACTGGAAACATGATACTGTGACTTTACAGTACAATATTATGAAAAAGCAAACACAATGTTTGGACTAATACTGAAATTAGATAGCTGCTAAATAAGAAATAAAAATAGTTGTATCCCTAATAAATTAGTTATACTTGAAAATTAGGTCATTCATGTCTTAGGTTTACTGTACCATAAATATGCACAGCATATAAAATCACACACATCCACAAACATCAAACAGTGTGGCAAACATACCGAATCCCCGAGGGTCTGAGTTGCTGTTGTGGTAACTCTGGGTCTCATCATCCTCGGTGCCCCAGTTGCTACAGAGGAAAGGAAAATCTCTGTGATAGCTAGCAGGCCTTAGGACCAATCTAGTAGACACATCTCAGGGAGTGTCCCTGAGTGAATTTCCAGAGAGAAGACCCACTGTCAACATGGGTAACCCCTTCCATCTGTCCTGCATCTATCTCTGCTGATGATAGACTCCAGCTCGTTGGCCTTCTAGGGACCTCCAAGGCCTTCCACAGCAGCTTAGGACTGCGGAGGCCTCCAGCTGTGTGGGTGGAGCAGCAGTAGGTTCTCTGCTTCTCCTGTGATCAGAGAGCCATCGTTGGGACTACCCAACCCCTACTGTGTACGCCAATCTAATAACTCTCCTTTGATATCTACCTTCTATTGGTTCTGTTCTTTAGAGAAAGAGCCTTGCCTAAGATAATAACTTACAGTTCTGACCTTAGAGGAGCCTATGAAAGGGAATCTCACGGAAGGCTTACTCTGTATGCATGTGACTTTACTACACATATTGAATTTTCACCTGTAGAAAGGGCAAGCTGGCAAAGAAGATCCTAACTAGGCTAAGAAGACAGTCAAACCCAGGCACCCCAATCAGAGCAAGAATAAAAATGGAAGCAACTATCTGCACTAAGTACTAAACACATTATCAAGCAAGCATCCAAAGAGCTCCGTAGACTAGACTCGAACATTTCCATTTTAGAGCAGAGACGGCCACTTAAGTCTTTCTGAATCAAAGGATACATACTAACACAGAAAGGAATGGAGAATCCTTTAATTCTGTACTTTTTAAATGCTGAGGTTATAAAAAATGTGCTAAAATTTGAATGTTAATTATTACAAAATGATGTGCTGGCTCTTTAAAAGGAGCATATTCTATAAAATTTCTGGATCAAAAAATATCAAAAATATAAAAGGACAAAAATATGAATATCAGAAGATTTGAGAAGAATCTAAGATATAAAATTAATAATCTATAGTTTGGTAAATATCTTGCCACTTCAGGGTCTTATATTCTCTGAAATAAAAATGTTCCCTCTGTGCTAAAGAAACCATAAGAATAACACAGAGACCCAAACAGTCACACTTCAAAAAATATTAAAAATTGATTTAGACTGGTAAGCACAAAAAAGGATTCTTTAAATACCTTATGAAAAATTAGGATATATAAAGAGACAAGAAAGCATACGCACTGTGTCAACTCAAGTGTAGCTTTTCGGGAAAATGTCCATGCTGTTCTTTCATCCTTATCTTTAGGGATGTCATTCTTATCCTCGTAAGCCAAGAAGTAGAGGGAAAATTTCATTGAAGGAAAATCAAACTTTTGGAGTAGCCTGAAATTAAAAGCCATAGTCATTTACAATAGCAAAAGTTGATAATAAACGCAACATAATATTTATGGTCTACTGGAATAAGAACTATACATAATGTAGTTTAGTGAGAAGACCGTAGTCAAAAATTAGTGGGGAACAAGATCTCATTTACAGTTCCGTCTATAAAGTGCTTGCCATAGGAGCATAAAGACCTGCGTCTGGTCCCCAGCACCCACGTAAAAAGCCAGGCATGCTGGTGTGTGCTGGCAATAGCCGCCCTGGGAAGGCAGAGACAGGCACACCCATGGGGCTTGCTGACCAGCAAGCTTAGCAAGTACCAATGAGGGACCCTGTTTCAAAAACTAAAGTGGTCAGTTCCTGAGAAACAGCACCCAAAGTTGACCTCTGGCTTTATACATGGTATGTCCCCTTGAGTAAACACACACACACACATACACACACACACACACACACACACACACACACACACACACACACACACACACACAAAGTTCTGAGAGCCAAGGAGGCATTGAGTTAAAGTGTTACATGGATCAAGTCTTGAGTGAATGCATTGTTGATATGAGCATGGCCATGTTAAGGACCAATGCTCAGACCCATGAGAAGAGCCCTCCTGACACACCCCTAGGCTCAGAAGAATGGCAAAGCCTTCCTGTAGGCCAAGTGTGTGCAAAAGCTAGCAGCTGCAGCTTGCTCCTCCAGGATGATTACTGCCTGAGACTGTTCCCTACAGATACCTCCTACTGAGACTAGCCCTCCCTTGTACTGAAGTAAGAAACACACTGCGGTTCCAGGTTACTGCCGTGCCTGGTACCACTCAGAGTGCTCTGACCACCTGACCCCAGCTTTCCTGTGCCCACATAGCTGTTTCTTTAGTGTCTGTTCTTTCTCCACGCCTTCACACCCCAGGCAGCGTTCTAGTACCAAGCTGCGAGGGGCAAGGTTCTGTAATTCATCAATTCTTTCTCTCTTTTTTTTATTGTTTTGTGAGACATGCTCTTACTATGTAGCCAAGGACAGCTTGAACTCAATAGATAGTGCTAATTTGTCCATCCCCTGCTTTACTGTATAGCCAAGGATAGCCTGAACTCACTAAATGGTGCCAATTCATCCATCCCCTGCTTCAGCTTCCCAAGTGCTCGGCTTCCAAGGGTGACACAGCACAATCATCTCTCAATTATTCCAATTTAGTGAAATTTAGCTAGAATCACAGTGCTTGTTTATAAACAGGGAAAGTATATACTTTGGATTTTGTTTCAGTGAACAATCCCTTTCCCTATCAGTCTGTCAGTTGAACACATCTACTGAGTTCTTCAGAAAGCACCAGGAGAGGAAATTGAGGATAGATGGCAGGGGAGAGGGCAGATCAATATCACAGAAATGTGAATGTCAACAACAGGAGGGTTGAAGTCTCAAAGACTGCGCAAAGGTGAACCAGGATTAAGACTGCGAAAAGGTCACGGGACATGGAAAGGTCGTGCAGGAGCAGCTTCCACATGGCCGGGCGGCTGAAGCAGGGGCCAGGAGGAAGCAGGGGAGTCAAGCGAGAGCAGCCAGCGGTGTCTGGGCAGAACTGATGCAGAGAGAGCGACAATGGACAAACAAGGGAGCAGAGGGCAAGAGACAGTCTCCAAAGACTTCATTAAGTTTGTCTGTAGGTGGAAGGGAGAGTCGATGGGACAAGGAGAGACTTGATAGGAAGGCGAAGGAGCCCTGAGGTTCTAAGAAAGGTAAGTTACAGTTTACCAAATGGAAGATCACAGGCAAGCAGAGCAATACACATAATACCATCTTTTTAGATCACTGAGTATTAATTATGCTCAAAGACGACCTTGTTCATAATCAATAACAAGCGCTTGAAGCCTAGCAGAATGTCTTGGTGTGGGTGCGTGTGCGTGTGTGTGTGTGTGTGTGTGTGTGTGTGTGTGTGTGTGTACGTACATGGATACATGTATAGGGAGTGTGCGTGTGCATGTAGAGGTAAGAGGTTGACACAGGGTATCCTCAACTGCTCTCCATTGTCTTTCACTGACCCCAGAGACAGTACCAGTAAGTGACCCTAGCTGGTCTGGAATGGCTAAGCAGGCTAAGCCAGCCTCAACTCAGAGATCCTCCTGCCTCTGTCTCCTGAGTGCACGGACAGTCTTAGAACCTTTGTCTCTCCAGCAACAGGACTGCAGGTGCATACCACCATACCCAGCACCTTTACATGGGTTCTGGGAGATTGAAATCCCCATGCTGTCATGGCAACTGCTTTATCAGCTGAGCCATCCCCCTGTACCCAAAGCCAGGTTTCCAGAGCTCTGCTCCAATATTTTATCTACTTATCCCTGTTATCAATATGCCTGGACCACTACATTTAGGCATTGATTAACCACAAATTTACTCCACAATGGGATCAAACACCTCAAACGGAACCATCGGGAAAACTATCTCTGCCCCTACTAACGTGACTGGACCGGCCTTAATGGCCAATCAGATGGGAACCAAAGCAAAGGAAGCCACTTGCTTTCTGCAGAATGAGTGAATCAGGGTGGGGTCAAGTTGCGCTCAGTCTGGGAGCTCTTTAAAAACAAAGGTCAGCAGTGGAGTCAACTGCAATATGGACTCAGCTCTGCCAACTGTGGGCTCTGAGCCCGGAAACTTCCCATCTTCAAGTGTAAAAGGAAGACACAAGCTATCTGAAAGGTCTGCAGCGAAGGCACAAGGGACAGAAGGGTTGGTGCCTGGCAATGGCATGTGTCCGGCAGATTTGCTTTCACTCTGTCCTAAAATATGCTACACATACATGGAAAGCCACCTATTCTGGAAAAGATCACAACAATTGAAGAGCAGTTTAGGGAGAGGGACTGAGGGAAGGAAGGTATTCCTCTTCGTTTTATATTTTTTAAGAACTGGCCACATTTTCTAAGCATACATAATAGAGATCTATTACTTGGGCTGTTCTCTCAAAATTTGTGGAAGTAAATGAAAGGCAGTAAATTGAAGATCATTTCATTTAATTATGTATGTCATCAAAAACTTCATGCTATGAGGAAATGAACCAAGAAAAGTCAAATTATCAGTTATACCCCAATAAAGTCAATGGAATAGAGAAGTCAGCACACCAAATATTCAAAGGGTTACAAACCCCGTGGCTACTACCCCTTTATCAAGAGAGAATGAATGCAGCCTATAAAAATGGAACCAGGGGCCGATTTTAATAAATCCATTCATTTTCTAAACACTGTATCCTGACATTTATGACTTTGGAAGCAAACGGGGTAGAAGCGGTCCGAGCATCTCAAGGGTCTGAACAGAGGCTGGTTTAGCTGGCCAGCCCTAGGCAGAAGGGACTCGGCAGAAAATGAAGGCCCTGAGCCTTTTGTTACCTTGAGCTTGACCAGTGCTGACACAAACGGAACTTAACCAGAGTGCTGTCTACTCAGGCCTCTACTCAGGCCTCCTTGCAGGCTCCACAACTGAAGATGTATTTATTTCTGAGAGGAAGGGGCATGTGCCCTGGCACTGGTATGGAGGTGAGGGATCACTTTGGGGAAGCCAGTTCTCTCCTCCCACTGAACCATCTCCTCTAATGCTGTGGTTTTCAACATTAAGGCACTAAGAAATACTTACGTCATTCCAAGAACCCTAGTATAAAAATCCAGGGACTTCTTAGGATCCTTAATTCTCAGCATCGTCTGCTGCAACAGGAAGTCCTAAGGAGAAACAACAGGGCATGTTAAGTATCTTTACCTTTCAACACAGCAACTTTCACTGTGCTTCCTATAACAGCCCAGCAAATGGAAAACAGGAAAGGCAACCCCATCTTCAGCCTCCACAGTAGCTTCCTCAAACAGTCCCCACACCTATGGCTCCGCTCCCAAGCTCTCTCTCTGCCCTGCGATGTCCAGTTGCAGGCTTCTGGGTGGGGCAGCTGAGAGCTGGTGAGTTTCGGTTCCAGGAATGCCCTTCGACTACCAGTGACTTGAAAACCTGGCTTTCTTAGTCACTAGGCTTGGCGGGACCTCCGTGGTTGTTGGGTTTGGCTCTGGGCTTCTGAGACAGGAGCTCACATGGCGCACGCTGGCCTCAAACTGGCTGTGTCAGCAACTGGCCTGACTGGCCTTCCGGCTTTCACACACAAGTCCTGAGGTTGGTTGGGGATTTAGCTCAGTGGTAGAGCGCCTGTCTAGCAAGCGCAAGGCCCTGGGTTCGGTCCTCAGCTGGGGGGGGGGGGGAGAAAAACAAGTCCTGGGGTTATGGGCAAGAGCCACCGGCACCGCTTAAGTGAGACAATTATGAAGTGACTGACTCCCACCTGCCCCCTCACCCCCAGAGGCAGAAAACAATGTTTTTTGCTGGCACTTCCCCACTCCGTGGGGCTTCAGGTGACTACCTTCCAAACAAACTACTAACAAGTGCATCCCTTCTCTAGCTTGATTTTGTGCAACCAAAACTACAATTTTATTTGGCAAAACAAAGAATCCATCCTCTATAATCTCCTCCCGCTCACCCCACTCCCCTAGACAAGGTCTCATGCAGCCCAGAACTCACTAAGCAAATCTGAGATAGCCTCACACTCACAGAGATCAGCCTGACTCTTTTTCCCAAGTGCCGGGATTAAATGTGTGAGCTACCATGTCTGGCTCTAAAATTACACACACACACACACACACACACACACACACACACACACTTTTTTTCAAGACAGGGTCTCTCTGTGTATCCCTGGCTGTCCTGAAACTCAGTGTGTAGACCAGGCTGGCCTTGAACTCAGAGATCCACCTGCCTCCATAATATTTTTTGATGAATGTATAAACACCCTTGCTGAACTATTTAGTAAGAAAAGACCCCATCCCAGAACTTGATGGCCTGAATCAGCTGGCCCCTCCCTCTTTGCTTTTCAAGGATTCTTTTAAAACTAGTCAATGAGAAAAGACTGTGAGGTCTCAGACCCCAGGCAATGGGGAAGACAGTCACCAACTGCCTTTGTATAAAAACCAAGTGCACGTCCTGCCCCAGGGTGCTTGCTAGTCCTGGGGCTCTGGCACACACTTTTCGCAGAAAGAAATTGCCTTGAGAAGCTACTCTCACTTTAATCCTTGGTGCCACCCTGAGATTCTTTGTGTCTATCAACTTACTGGTAACCACGTTAACCAGCAAGCCCTTACAAAGGTCTTAGACTCCTAGAGAACCAAGAAGCAAAAAAGGTAGCGTCTTAACACCTTTGTGAAACCCTTCAATTTCCACAGAAAACAAAAGGGTTAACTGAAAAAGGGTAGACAACGCATAAATGCATATGGTTAAAGTTACTACTAACACTTCGGTTAGGAGTTGATTTCTTTAGGCACAGTAACTATCTTATTTTTTGAGTCAGGGTTGCCTGTAGTCCAGGCTGGTCTTGAATTCACTATGTAGCCAAGGGTAACTGACCTTGATCTGCTGATGCCCCTTGTTATTTATTAAGCAATGCAATATTATTTATTAAATGGCTATGCCACGCAAATGCATAAATTATGTGACCACACTGTGCGCAGATTACGTGTCACACAGTGCACGGATTACGAAGGACATAAGGCCCTAGGATGACTAAGCATCTTGCCTGGCTAGGAATTCTAACACTCCTGACTCCACCTCCCACTACCTTGCCCAGTTCTGGGAATCAAACCCCAGGCCTCGTACGAGCTACACACCCAGCCCTGATAAAGTAATAGTATGAAGTATTTATATGTGCGAATATAATCTCCATTTTATAAATGAGAAGCCAACACTGAGTAATTACAGTAATTATCTAACTCTTATAAATTCAGGTTTTCTTTTACCACAGACACCTCTTACCCTAATCAGTGTTATTCTGCTGTACTCGTGGACTTAACACAACAGGCCTGAAAACTCTGATCACCCTTTGCAGCTTCCATAGTTAATGCTGTGAACTCGACAGGAACAGAATCACCACGAGGCAAGCCTCTGGGCACATCTGTAAGGGATTATTTAGATTAGGTTAGCCTCCAGGCATGTATGAGGGATTTAGGGATTTTCTTTTTCTTTCTTTCCTTTTTTTCTTTTCTTGGTTTTTTGAGACAGGGTTTCCTGGAACTTATAGACCAGGCTGGCTTCGAACTCAGAGATCTATCTGCCCCTGCCTCCAAAATGCTAGGATTAAAGGAGTGCCCCACTTGCCCAGCTTTTTTGGTCTTGTTTTGGTTCAGTTTTTTTTTCCCCCCAGAGCCGAAGACCAAACTCAGGGCCTTAAGTGCTCTTACATGGAGCTAAATCTTGAGTAGGTTGATCAAAGTGGGAATACCCACCATAAATATAGGTGGGACCACTCCATGGGCTTGGGTCCGAAGTGCACAAAACAGAAAGCTAGCTAAGCACAAACATCCCTCACTCTCTGATTCCTGTCTGTGGCTGTCATGTGACCTGCCGCCTCCAGCTCCTGCCATCACGATCTCCCTCCCCACCTTTAGGAAGTGTAACTTGAACTGCAAGCTGAAATAAGCCCTGTCCCCCAAGTTGCCTTTGTCAGGGTATTTTATCACAGCAATGAGAAAAGTAATTACTGTGGGATAATCCCTTTATACACTGTGAAGATTTGTTGCTGTGGTTGGTTTAATAAAGAAAGCTGACTGGCCAATACCTGAACAGAAGGTTAGCTAGAAGAGCCAGACTAGGAGAATGCTGGGAGGAAGAAGGAAGGAGCCAGGAGTTGCCAGCCAGATGCAGAGAAAGCAGGAGATGAACATGCCATGCTAATAAAGGTACCACCACGTGGCAGAGTATAAATAAGGAATATGGGTTAACATAAAATGTAAGAACTAGTTAGTAACAAGCCTGAGCTATTGGCTGAGTATTTATAATTTATATTAAGCCTCTGAGTAATTATTTGAGAGCAGCTGTGGGACAGGAAAACGGTGCCTACAAGTAATGCTTTGGCCAAACAGCCTCCTCCCCCTAACTTAAATCATATAAATACAAATACACTATTCATTGTCTATCATGAAGAAGTGATCTTAAAGAGCACATAAATTCACTGTGCAGAGGTGGTAACTGTTAGAATTCCTAACCACTCCCCCAGCTACATGACCGAACATGCACTGTCCAGTAGCCAGGCAAGATGCTTAGTCATCCCAGCACCTTATGTACTACATAAATCCTACATAATCTGTGCGCTGCATTATTACATAATCTGCACGCAGCATGATCATATAATCTATGCACATGTGTGGCATAGCTATCTAAGCCCATATGTGCATGCAAGGGATTGGGGGGGAGGGAGGGAGTGTGTTGGCGGCTATAAAGCGGGTTCCACCTATTCCTTCCCTCTCTTCCTGCACGGTCATTCCATAGCCCTATGCATACCCTTACTATTAATAAACTTTTTTTTTTTCGAGACAGGGTTTCTCTGTGTAGTGTTGGTGTCTGTCCTGGATCTCGCTCTGTAGCCCAGGCTGGCCTCGAACTCACAGAGATCTGCCTGGCTCTGTCTCCCGAGTGCTGGGATTAAAGGTATGCGCCACCGCCGCTACCACCTGGTAATAAACTCTTATAGTGGGTTTTGTTGTGCCTCGTGGATTCTCTCACACGGTAAACAGTGCCGCTTAATAAATAACAGCAACTACTGGGCTGGCCCAGATCTTTGGCTTAAGATGGAGTCACCCAAGACACCAAGATGGAGACCCCTGTGGAACGGAGTCCCTTAAGGGAAATGGAAACTGAATGTTCTCCACTTCTGCTGACCCCTCCTCTGAGCAGAAGACTTGCCCACAGCCTCCTGCTATTCTAACAGCCAGAGGGCCCTCCCCTTCCCCCATAAAACTTGACTTACTGCGGTCCCTTCTGCCTGTGAGAATTCCTCCCCCCCCAACCCAACTAAAAGCACCCTATAAAACCTCCAACTCCTTTGGCAGTGCTGCATTCCCTTTTCCTGGGGACAGTTCATGCCCTGAACTTGGAGCCTCAGTGCGGCTCTCCTGGTCTGCTTCTCTCATTACGCCCGCCACACAGCACCCAGGTAAAAGGCAGCTGGCTCGAGGCTCCATTTTCCTGGACCTATGTTGCCTTTCCACATCCAGAGCTGCCCTCCCCTTTGACAGTCAGGTAAGAAAGAGATGAGCACCTCACTGGCCAGGCACTGACTCCCTGGTTCTGTCTTCTGAACACGGCCATAAAAACACCTACAAAGTCACTCTGGGACCCCAGTGAAATGAGACAAAACAATTTCAGACTTTTTACAAAGCAGCAAGACCACTCTCAAGTCAGATGCTGGTCTAAGCAGAGATTAAAGCAAGATACTAAAGCTACAGCAAGCATCTCCCTCTCCCAGCGAATGTGAGCGCCTGCTGCTTCCCTATCAATTACTGCGCTTGCGTGGGGAGGCCAAGACCACTGAGATCCTGATGTGTGCTCTTTCAGGCCACACAGAGGTAATTTCAAAGGCTGTTCTTGGCAGGCCTCATCAAGAGCTTCCCACACTAGGCTTGGTTTGGTGATTTGCCCCTGCACTACAGCCCCTGGGGGGAGAGAAGAGCTACACAGAATCAGCTCTGCATAAGGTCCAGATTATTTTATCAGACATTAATTAATTTAGGTTCTATTGGAAGAGACTCTGAAGATGGAATTAACTCACCAGATGGCCTTAAAAATACAGAGATTGGGGTTGGAGAGACAGCTCAGCAGTTAAGAACATGAACTGCTCTTGCAGAGGACCCTTCAGTTAGTTCCAGCACCCCACACTGGGTAGGTCACAACTATAACTCCAGCCCCAAGGGATCTGACACTCCTTCTGGTCTCCACAAGCACTTACACTCACATGCACATGCCCCCACACACATACCGACACATACTTAAAGGGGAGAGGGGGCAGGGACCAGCCTCGGTTAGGCTGGTGGTTCAGTGCAATCACAAGAGACCTTAAAAGCCTCAGAAGACAGAAGAGAGTCCGCACACGGCAGATACGGTGAGGAGAGGTGTGGCTGGAGGGACAACAGAAAGAGTACGCTGTGGGGGCTGGCTCAGAGACAGATCGCCACCACCATTTTGACCACTGACAACAAGCAAGGAAACTGGGGTGCCGGGCAACCTCTGAAAGGAAATGAGATCAGGCAACAGCCGGAGCTGGAAGCAGAGGCCTCTCTGGATCCCTCCAGTAGGGAAGGAAGCCCTGCCCAGACCCTGACTGTAAACCAGCGGGACTTGTCAGACTTCTACACAGCTGTGAGGTCACATACTTCTTTGTGTCCATGTAGCTTGCCCTTGTGTATGCAGGTGCACATGGGTGTCCATGCATGTGGAGGCCAGGGGACAACTCCAGGAGCTGTTAGAATCCGTCAACCTTGTTCTGGAAGGCAGAGTCCCTCATTTGGCCTGGGGCTCCCAGAGCAGGCCTGGCGGGCTGGCCAGAGAGCTCCAGGCTCTGCCTCCTTACTGCTGAGCTTACAAACAAATGCTCGCCACCATGCCTGGATCTTTTTTTTTTTTTTTTTAAATAAGGGTCCTGGGGATTGAACTCAGGTCTCCCCAGCTGCATCCAACATCATTGGTCCTCTCTCCAGTATCACAAGGCATTCCTTTTCTCATGCAAAGGGAGGAAAAACACACATATATGAGATACTGACTTTGAGCTGGCAATAACATGGCTCTATAATGGGACACAGAGAGAGTCGTTACTTTCCTCCAGCCTCTGTTTCCACACCTCTGAGATGACGGTAGTAAGTCTGTGGCTGAGCTGATGCAGAAATGCAGTAATGTATTAAAGTACTTAGCAGAATGCCTGGCCCAGAGCAAACCACTTTATTTGTCTTGCTGCTGCTGTTATAAAACAAACGCAGAGGTTCCATTACACGATTGGTTTTGGTTACCAAATCTGCATTCCCCAGCCCAACCCTCTAACCTCAACTATGGACTCCCACCTACGGCTCAGTCACCACATCTACTTCTGCCAGAATATCAAAAGCACCGCAGCCCAAATACAAGAGAGGATGCCCCAGCCACGCTGCCTTAGCCCAAGGGCAACCCACGGGAAGTCTTCCCTGGTTCTTCTCTCAACAGTCTCCCCAGTTCAATCCTAACGACCTGAAGTGTACTGAACAAATTCTAAGCCAAGCCTTCCACTTCCTTGCCTGCTTACCCCCCTGGGAATCCTCCTTCTAGCCTTCCTAAGAAACACTGCATAGCTCAAGTCCTCCCTAGCTCCACCTGGACTGCTCTCCGCTTCTTGCAGGCTTACTCAAAAGCAATTTGGAGTGATAGTTCCAGAATCAAAATCCCGGGTTACAGAAAACCCAGGCTTCTCGACGCTTTGGGGATGAAAGTCCACAAGGCCCAGCTTGTTTGCTGTACCCTTGTTCAGCATCATCTTTATCACTGCATCCTTACACTGGTTATACCGATCCTTTTCTATGCCAAACGCCTATCACTGGAAAGAGTGTTTTCCCAACAAATAAATAAATATTTATTTCCATTACGTACGTGCAAAACATACTCGTATAACTCCAGCCTAAGAATGTGTTGAAAGGAGCAAGTAGATGTCATAACAGGCTATTCAGTCTTCTCTCAGAGATCAGGCCTCAATTTCAGTTTCCTGAGACTTGAGCAAGCAGTTTCTGGGAGGGCCATGAACAAAAGACATAGTCCTTGCAGTAGCTCCCTTTCTGCACGTACTCTGACTGTTCAAAGTTCAGCCAGATGTTTACTGTCTGGGACCCCTCACCAACTTAGAGTTATGTGCATGAGTCAAGGACAGAGCCTAGACCACTGAGATAGCCCCCACAGTCAGTACGTGCTAGGGCAGCCAGCCCCTATGGCAGCTCAAGGACAAAGCCTGGGACTTGTCCTGGACTGACCCCAAAATGTTAATTGTAACCCCCAACCAGTAAATTCAAAGGTTACATACCCTCATCCAATTAAAAGAGAACAGAGATAAAACAAACCAATCTGAGTTGCACCCTTGCAAAACCCCCAACTCCCCCCAACTGCCCTGAAGGGCTTGAGGTTTTTGCCTTTAAATGACTAGCCTCACAAAGAAAGAGCAACTCCTCCCTGCCTCACTGTATTGAGTGTAGGAACGAGTTCCCTGTCTAGACTTGTATCTATAGAATAAACCTTGCTGTTGCATTCTGGACATCCACGGTCTTTGGTGGTCTCTTTGGGGTTGTGATCTGGGCATAACAGTTTCTCTCAGCATCAGAGCACATTTGTGCTTAGCAAGTCTAAGTTTTGGGTTCAACATACACACATACTCCAAACTCACCAAGTAGAAATCTTTGTATGATGAGAAAAAAAACATTACAAGAGTTTTCAGTTTTTTGAGTACCCCAATGATTGCTGTGTTTCCTCCCCTCCCCCTCTACCTACATCAAATATATAGTATATGTATGTATATATTGCATATACATTGTATGTACTTACCTACTATATATAATATAGGTTTTACACACACACACACACACACACACACACACACAATCCTAACCTAACCTTCTTAGACATGACATTCATT
>CABHPQ010132737.1:0-25100 GCA_902168405.1 Peromyscus aztecus | reverse complement strand
TCACTAAATCCCAGTACTTTATAGCAAAGCTGACTATAAACTCTAAACTTTAGAAATGATGTACGTACTTCCTGTCTAGTTAAGAGAATCTTTCTAATAGAGATAGTGGTGATAATTAAGAGTAAGAAGTAGAAAAAGATGAAAATAAGAAAATTGTTTTGTTAGATCTGTGTTAAGAAATCTTTAGGTGTTTGCTAAGTTAAATATATGCTAATTGTAACCCTACATAAGTTTGTAAAATAGACCTATAGAGTTCCTTTAAGAATATAAGCTTGCAAGAAATATCTAAGGTAGTCTTAAGACATGTAGTAATAAGCTTGTAAGAAGTAAAGATGCTAGTTGTAAATGTAAGTTTAAATAAGAAATAAGAATATGGAATGAATATAAGAAGTATATAAGAAGTAATAAGAAATATATTTGCTAAAGTACTTCTATAGTTAAGGAGTCTAAATAAGTAGATGTTAATACGTTATATGTGAGTTTGTAAAATGTAAATGTTAAGTATGAGTCTATTTTTAATGTATATGGTGAAAGAACCTGAGATACAGAAGTTAGTGTCCTAGCAGACTGCAAAGCAGGCAGTCTGAGCGGTTTTCAAAAGTTCCAGAAGCCGCTAAGAATGGCCGATGCCAGAACCAGCAAGGCATCCGCAGCTGAGATCTGTGGAAAATCAACGCAACACAGAAAAACCTGAGCTAACATCAAAAACAGTGCGGTTTAGGTACTATGCCTAAAAACGGTCTCTGTCTGTGAGAACAAAAGTTAGAGATGCTTATTTGAACTAAAAATGTTAACTGCAAAAAGTTTCGGTTGTAAAACATCTCTTCATATTTGGAAATGAAAGCCTGATACCAGAATTTACTTTTTTGAACTTTTTGAACTAAAAATGAGGTAAAACTACAGAAAGATTTTGGTTATGGATTTTTCTTCATATCTGGAAGGCTAGTGCCAGAATTTATCGTTTGAATTTTGGGACTTAAGAAATGAACAATAGAGATTTAATTGCAATGGGACAATTTTGAGTTTACCTATAATAATGACCTAGGAACTGTTTGCTGGAATTGGGTTAAAAATGGAACTGTTTAAATGAAATTTATTTCTGCCTGGAACCAAGATGCAGTTTTGTGTATGCATATATGCTTTATTAACTGGTGATTCATGAATTGTTTTGTGGAACTGTTTATGTAAAAATGGAATTATGGAACTGGTCTTGTGTTACAAATAGAACTGTTTAAATGGAAAAGTTTGGGTTTTTTCTAACTAGGTTTGGGACTTTGTTTAAAAAATTATAAAGAAAAGGAGGAGTTATGAGATTGAATTATGTTTGCAGAAACCTATTGCTATTAATGCACCCTGGTTTTGTGGAGTTAAGGAAATATTTAAGTTTGTGTATACATTGAAGTTTTTCCTATGTTCTGTTAGCAGGAAAATTCAAATGATTAAGAGTTAAAGTTGTAAAGCGGAGAAAATTGTTAACTATATATAGCACCATATATGCGAATTCAAATGGTTCTGTTAAGAGTTTGCTTTGAGTTGTAAGATTGGGAGAATTGTGACTATGTATAGCAATATTTATGTTAACCTGTTAATGGTAATGATGAAGCTAAGAGATTCTTTAAGTTTGTTAGTCGCCTTAAGAGTTTTTGGTTTAGAAAGGCCTTGAGGCAGCTAAGACTGCTGTGGTCACCTTGGACCTAATTCAAAAGAGAAATGCCATCTTTATCATCCTCTACTCCCATACTGGGAGGTGTAACAGCTATGGAGATTGCTGTAAGCCATTAATAGTTATTTTTTTAATATAATAAGAAAGGGGGACCTGTGGGGGGCCGTTCTCGGGTTCCTCGTGGCTTTACCCAGCAGATCCACATAGAGGATGATTAGGACCACGGGCCTGAGTGCAGGTGTCTGAGATGGTCTGCACTTGGCTGTGCTGGGGGAGGAGGTCATTTGCTCCACCCCCTTGGCGTCTCTATAAAAACCCTGGGGCAGAGACAGTCGGGGCCCGTTGGAAAAGGTTCCAGGCCCTCTCGAGGCTATCCTTTATTTTCTATCTGTTTATCTCCGCGATATTCTCCGCAATAAATCTTTCTATCTAATATTTCCTGCTGTCCACACTCAAGAAAACTCTGGGAAGCTGTGGGGGTGGTGGGTAAACGCCCCACAATGGGGGGTGGGCTAGGGGGAAAGGGAGCGGGGCAGGAGGGGGGAGAACAAGGGAATCCGTGGCTGATATGTAAAATTAAATTAGATTGTAAAATAAAATAAATTAAATTTTAAAAAAAGGATTTCTTAAAGTTTAAAATAAAAAGTCTTTGTTTCATCAAAAAAAAATTCATGGGTAGATGGATGGAGCTAGAAAAAAAATCACTGAGTAAGGTAACCCAGACCCTAAAAGATAAATATGATATGTATTTTCTTATCTGTGGATGTTAGCTTTTAAGGCCTCCAGAGGATGCTACAATCCATATAACTACAGAGGTTAGGTATAGAAAAAGGGTAGAGTGGGGATGGAAGACACCCCTAAGGTAGAGGAAATAGAATATATGATTATGGAGACACAGAGAAATTGGAATGGAATGATCAAAAAGAGAGGGGATGGGAAGAGGGGTGTAATTTAAGGAATACTTACTTGGAGGAACAGCTAACACTGCTAAGTGCCATTTAATAGGTCATATGGAAAAGTACTACAATAGAAGCTTCTTAAAATTTATACATATGTATGTAAGAAATCTAAAGGGAATCACCAAATAACAAGGGAGACAATGCCCCAACTAGACTTTTCTTCCACTAAATGTAGCCTCCAGTGACAAAAATAGTTTATAATTCATTGAGTTGTTGTCTAAAGGGATCCATTATCAGGTTTAGTTTTGATTATTACGTACCAAAGAGACTGTTTTTCTGATCTATTCTTGTACCTTCATAGACATGTACTTATTTTGGTGAGGGGAATTTTTTCCTATGATTTTGTTGAAAATATTTTCTGTGCCTTTGATCTACATTTCTTCTCCTTCCTTTATTCCTATAATTCATAGATTTGTTCTTTTCACAGTCTCCAAGATTTTCTGAATGTTTTATGCCAGGATTTTCTTTTATTTAACATTGACTTTGTGATATCCATTTCTTCTTTTGTGCCTTCAATTAATGGGATTCTCTTTTCTATCTCTTGTATTATGTTGGTGAGGCTTGCCTCTGAGGTTCATGTTCAAGTCGCTAAATTTTTTGTTACCAGATTTCCCAGTTTGGATTTTCTGTGTTGATTCTATTTGCACTTTCATGTCTTGATCTATTTTATTTATTTCCTTCCACTCTGTGATTTCATAAATTTAAGGGATTCATTCATTTCCTCCTTAAGGATCTCTATCACATTTATAAAGCTTATTTTAATGTCTTTTTCTTCTGCTTCATCTATGGCGGAATACTCAGGGCCTGTTGTGGTAGGGTTGGTGGGCCCTACCAGAGACATATTGTTTTGGTTGTCACTGATTGTGCTTTTACACTGTCTTCCAGGCATCTGGGATTGCAAAGATTGTAATTCTCGGTGTAGATATCTGGTCTTGACTTTGTTAGTTGGGTGTCTTGTGCCATGGTTTTGGTAGTCCTCTCTGGTTCTCAGGGAAGAGTAATGACTGTGTGTTGTCTGGAAGGAGATTCTTCTGGAATCCTGATAGGTGTGACTACTGGGGATTCCAGCTAATCTGTGTTTTTCTGGGTATTGGAAGCTGACACTTAAAAAACGGGGATTGTCTGGAGGTCAGGGGAAGTCAGGAGGGAGGAAAGTAGGGTGTTCCACTAGGATTTGCTTAGTCTCTTGGGAATGGGGGAAAAGAGAAGAGAGACCATAGCAGAAGGTCTACCTCAGGTCTGGTGTTGGGACTGTGGCGTTGAACGTGGAAGAATGGAGGGAGTGATAATGATCTACAGTTAGCTTGCTTACTTCCCTGGTCATAGTGTCCTATGGGTTCCCAGGGAGTGCTTTCTGAAGTTAGGGCCTCGGATGATGCAGTGAGTGTATGGAAAGAAAATGGGCGTGGGGGGAAGCTCTCTGTGATTCACTGGAAGTGGGGTCAGCAGGGAAGGGAGCTCTGCTGCAGGTCTGGGGATGAGACTGGAGGATTGGATTTAGAGGAGCAGAGGGAGAGGTGAAGATCTGCATGTAGCCTACCTACTTCCCTGGCCAGAGTGGCCTGTGGGTTCTTGGAGTTGTGGGCTGGGTTAAACTAAGTAGGGTGAGGAAAGATTGGAGGGAAGGATCTTTGTGATCCACTGGAGATGAGGACAGGGAAGGGAGGTATCTGCAGCTGGTGCTCTGATGCAGAGCTTGGGATGAGACTGGAGGATTGGATTTTTTAGAGGAGCAGAGGGAGAGGTGAAACTCCTCAGTCAGCTTCCCTGCTTCCCTGGCCTGAGCGTTTTTATTTACATTTACACCTATGGGTTTGTCCGCTCATAACTTTGGTCGGAGACGTTTCTTTTGTCATAGGCAGTAGTTAATGAAGAGACTCATAACTACTTAAAATTATCAGAATAAGTTACTGTGATGCTCATCTGAAGATGGGTCATTTGTATCAATCTTCCACTACTAAAAGTTCAATAAACATTGAGGAAAAATGTTTAGGAGAAAAAAGTAAGAGTATGAATATGGAGAGAAGTACTGTGAAATGCCCTATTCTGGACAGAACACAGCTGATGCACAGATCAACTCACACAGCAGCTGTGTGTCATACACTAGACTTGCACAAGATCAAATCAGTCAAAATTCCAACATGAATGAGGAGCAATTGGCAACTGATGGAGGGGATGAATTTGTCTTGGATTTGTGGCTGCTGATAAGTTGGTTGACTATGTTCCAGTAGATGGCTTCACAAACATTCACACTTGGTCAGCACTAATTGAACTTAGTGATCTATTAAAGTTTTTTTTTTTTTTTTTTTTTTTTTTGGTTTTTTTCGAGACAGGGCTTCTCTGTGTAGCTTTGCACCTTTCCTGGAACTCACTCTGTAGACCAGACTGGCCTCAAACTCACAGAGATCCACCTGGCTCTGCCTTCTGAGTGCTGGGATTAAAGGCATGTGCCACGACTGCCCGGCCTCAATGATTATTTTTTAAAAGGACATTCAGGCTACAGGAATTCAGGTTGATGAATATCAGGGCATGTGGGAGTTTGCCAGTGGGAGGCAGATAAAATTTATTTTTAAAATAATAAATCATTGTATGCACGTTTGGATGTTTCAAAGAACAAATGAAATATTTTCAAAAAAGTATGCAGTGTTGGTGTATTGTTGTTAAAGAAAACATTAAATTTAACCTTTTGTGGAGTTATGGGGCCTTATTAAGAAGACAGAACAAAGTTTGTAATTAAAATTTAAATATTTACTTTCCAATAGACATTTAATTTTTCTACCACTTGTGCTGTTTCTGCTCTTGTTCTGAGATCTGCTTTTGGTCTTCCATGAAACATTCTATTGGAAAGTCCACTAAGGTAACTACAATCTACATGCTAATAAAAGCTATTTGTAGTTATAACGATTAAGAATGTTTGAAATTTGTGATGAGAAAGTATTATTTTCATTTTCTCAAGTAATAATTTCAATGAAATGTAAATCATAACTGAAATATTTACTTACAAAAATATTCCTAATTGTCATTTTAATGTGTCACCAGCAATACACTACCTTTCAGAAAATTTCATACATAGCAATATGTGAAAGGAAATGGATGTTGCTTCTCTGGTTAGCTTAGTGTTTACTGATTTCTAAGAGCAATGCACATATACATACATATCTTTCTTCTCTCATGCAATACAGCCAGACCCTCCACTCCTCCCAGTCCCTTCCACTTCCCCTCTTCCCCAGATCCAAAACTCCTCTGTTTCCTCTCAGAAAAGAGCAGACCTCCTTCATTTTTACCCATTGAATGTAGTGGTTTCTAATCTTGGCGGTAACCAACAGCTGTCTCATCAGATTAAGTCCCATTCAATAGGAGGAAAATCATGCCTAGTAGAGTAAATCCAGTCAATATCCATGGCTGGAGAGGTCCTAGATCCTGGAGCAAACCTACTACAGCCATTTTTCTAAACCCATATAGTTTCTAACTGTATTCTAAGTACTTATCCTTAGACACACAGTTATCCCCTCAGATGAGTGTAACTCTCATCAGAGAAGCTTCTTTCTGCAGTAGACACATCACAGAGATCCACAACTGTTCCAAATGAAAGGATAAGCAACTATTGGGTGTCCACCCCCAACTGAATCAGCCCTTACACCAAGACTTAGGAAAAATGGCAGGTGTGGGACCTATAGATTGTAATGCTCAAAGTACCAGAATGCTTGCTGCTATAAAGTGTCTCCTAGACATGACAGGAATGTTGCACCCTTAAAATCTCAACAATATGGTTGTTTAAACAAGACCTGCATAAAGACAACAGCAATTGAGATACCAGCATGTGTTATGTATTTGTATGCTCTGTGCAGATGTGTTGCTGTGATGGGTATAATAAAAGGCTGAGTGGCCAATAGCTAGGCAGGAGAGGATAGGCAAGATTTCCAGAAAAAGAAAGGAAGAGAAGGAATCTAGGCATGCAAGAGACATCAGGGAGACAATGAAGATGTCAGACTTACATTACAGAGTAGAGGTTATAGGAGGAGTGCAGCCAGTTAGCCTGATAAAACCACAGATGCCTTGTTGTGGGTAGTGTGCATAGGCATGTGTGCTAGCTACTTCTCATTGAGCCAACTTGGAGTCTGCCTCTGCACCTGGTGATTGGCGATGCTCAACCATCAGAATGCTGGGGCCAATTACAAAGAGACAACACAGCTAAGAGAATCTCTGGCTGCCAATAGGAAATCTGGAGGGGATATATAGGTTCACCCATATCTGCAACAAATGAGTCCACTGCTTGCTTCTCACCTGACTCCCAGTATCTGTGTTGTTGATGCAACACCTTCTCACCTCCTCCAAGGGGTGTCCAGATAGGGTGACCCACAACAAAAGGAACCAAGCCACATGACAGAATGTAGATTAATAAAACCAGGTTAATTTAAGTTATAAGAGCTAGTAGGACAAGGCTAAACTAATGGCCAAGCTTCTAAAATTAACAATAAGTCTCTGCATCATTATTTGTAAGCTGATGGTCCAAGAAAGTGAGAAAGTTTGCTATGAGCATGGATGGTGGAATCTCACAGGGCACAACCTCTAGATCAGTGGTTCTCAACACGTGGGCTGTGATTCCTTTAAGGGTTGCATATCAGATGTTTACATTACAATTCATAACAGTAGAAAAATTACAGTTATAAAGAAGCAGTGAAATAATTTTGTGGTTGGGGGGTCCCCACGAGATGAGGAATTGTATTCAAAGGTTGCAGCATTAGGAAGGTTGAGAATCACTGCTCTAGAGAAAGAGCTGCAATCAATTCATAATTGTTGAGGGAGGGAGGGTGAATCAGTCTTTACCAGGGATGAGCTCCCTAATAGGTTATCCAACCCCATTGGCCAGCCCTAAATACGTGTAGTGTACATATAAGCAACAGTAAATGGACTTTGTGTATCTGTGTAAATATAATAAGAGGTCATGAATTTGAGAGTGAGTAGGGGATATGGGGAGTTAGAAATGGGAAAAGGAGAGTCAAATAGCATAAATATAGTACTCATAAAGGAGAGTCTCCAAATATATATATATATATATATTTACACACACACACACACACACACACACACATATACATATATTTGGATGAAAGTTGTTCTGCTTGTTCCCCATTGCTGCTTGTCTTCTGTTTTAGTTATTGTGCACTTAGCAGGCAATTTTTTTTGGCTGATGTATCTGTGATCATGTTTTAATCAAATCTCTGTCTTGTAATGATATTGCAAATAAAACATTCATATTATCCTCTTTTGTTCTATTATATTTTCAACTGTATGTTTTGAAGCTGCAAGTGAATTAAAAGCACAATTTATCAAATATTCTCAGGAGCATCCTGCTACAATTTCTGGGGGGATTCTAGCTAACTGTATCTGGTATATCTATTATAGCATGAGATTTGTGAAAGCTGTGTTAATAAAAGTTTAAACACATACACACTAAGGTTCACTTATCCAAATAATCATTCACCACATGTTATATTTCTTCTATTGTGGGAAAACTATAAACACTGTAATTTCTTTAGCATTATATATTTGTCATGTCATTTTTTTAGCTCCTAGTAATTCAAACTCTTTACTACTCTTTTGGTATTTTTCATGGTAAAGACATTGCAACTACACAACCATATAAATGATGGAGACAGCCTGGAGTAAAGAGTCTCCAAAACAAATATAGCACAAGAAATGTATCTCAAAAAGTTCTGTTTACCTAAGTGTGAGCTTAAAAATTAGAGTCATAATTAATACTAGAACACAGGAAAATCAGTGATGTGAATTCAACAGGATGTCTTTTATTTTTTTTTTGGCCTGAGTTTATTTATTTTTTTTTATTTAAAAGTTTTATAGTATATTCTGATCATGGTTTCCTCTCTCTCAAAACTCCTCCTCAACTTCCCACTCCTCCAACATTAAACCTTCTTCTATTGCTTTTTATAAAACAAATAGGCAAATTAGGCAAATAAAAAAACAAATTTAAAAAAAGAACAAATAAAAAGCAAAGACAAACACATCAAAAAGACAAAATTGGAAAACATAATATGTAAACAAAGGATCAGTAAGATACACACACACACACACACACACACACACACACACACACACACACACACCCCACAAAGCCCAAACACAGAAATATGAGACAAAAAATCTACAAAAATACCATTGCATTTATTTTCTGTTGGCCATCTACTGATAGGCATTGGGCATACCCTTAAATGTAATTTATATATCCAGTGAGACTAAATTAGAGAGAAATTATTTTCCTTTTCAATCCATTGTTGATTGGAGATTCCTTCTTGGTTAGGTATGGGAGCTCATGTCCATTTCCCCTTTCAGAGCTGCTGACTCATCTTGTTTAGACTTGTGCAGATCCTGTATGTACTGCCATAGTTTCTGTGAGTTCATACATGCTTCAGCAACAGGATGCCTTTTAAGAAAACAAAACGCAAGAATAGGGTGAGAGGTAATTACTAAAAATGTACACAGTGTTTGGTGTTTGAATAGTAAATGATATTTCTTTACATAGTTTTTGCTCTTGGGTTTATAAACATCTTTCAGTGGCTACTATCTGCCTCCACTTCTAATCACTATACTACTCATTGAAAATTCACACATAATTCCATATCAAAGAGTGTTAGCCAACTTATAGGAGGAGCCTGAGAATCATTGGTCTTGGAAATTATGTGTCCTGATGATTGTACCAAAATGATAGTTGATCTATGACATAACTTTTCAACATAAATTTAAACAAAAGTTATAGCCCCAAATAAAGCGGATGATACAATGCCCCACTCTACTGTATATTCATGGAAAAACCAAACAGTAATTTATAAGTGGTGGCCCTCATTCTTCATCATGGAAAACAACTGTTTAAAGGAAACCATCATATAAGCAAGTGAAGTCACAGAAAACCTTTTAAACCCTTGAAATCTATATTTACAAGTCAGCATACAAATATGTATACTGTGTCAGGAATGCTCTTCTTAGAGGGGTTCAAAGATTACAACTTAAGTAACTCACTTATCCTGTCTAATTGGTTCAGGCTTATTCAGAAACTACCAAGCACTTTAAAACCGTGTGTGCTCAGTCAACAGTAGAGGCTTCTGGAAAAGCAGATACCTTCTACTTTGCCTCCATTTCCTTCTATATTCCCTAGGTGTCTTCCTTCTACAGGATACCACTCCCTGCTCCCTCTTCTGCAGTGTTCAATGACTTTCTCCATTATTACATATTCATCCCAGGAAGGTGCTGATTCCTGAAAGCATGGGCTCAAAGGACCCGACTAGCAAGCTAATTTCCTGCTTAAGGCAAGGTAAATGGAGGGTCAACAGCACACATCCCAAGTCTAGACTTGTTACTGTTTTCTATGAATATACTGTCCCATCTTTCACTCCAGAAAGGATATTTGCAAATTGGGTAAAGGTGCACAGGAAAGGGAATGTCTGCCTCAAACCACAGGTATATTTCATTCGGTTCCTTCCAGTCTTTGGTACTGAACACTCTCTAGCCCACCCTCTGTGATACCACATTTCTGTGTGCTATTGAGAGTTCTCTGTGGCTCAAGGAAGTTCCAACAGAAACTCTGTCAGTTCTTATAATTAGCACAAAAGGCAATGCATTTTACAGCTTACTCTGAACTCTATTTTAACTCCCAGTTCTAGATGATTTCAATACCAGTGTGCTTTACAGTCTTTATAAAACTTGTCAGAAGGCCAATCCCTTTAGTTTCACAGAAATCCACATTGTTCCTGCTTGAAAATGCTCTTCTGAAAACTGGATTCTGGTCCTCCACCACTGGGCTCACTTTTTAATGTTATTCTTAGCCTCTTCCACCTGGAATAAGACATACTTTTTCTCTTATTAAATCACCTCCCTACACGTGGTCAGCAACAGTGATAACTGGCCCTCTATTTAAGACACACATTCGATGAACTAACTTGAATGATGTATATCTCCCTTTCTACCCTCTTGATACCCTCCCACCATAAATAAATAGAACCTGCTGTGTCCATTTTCCTTGTGTGTATACGGTTTTTAGAATGACCATTTTGCATTGGACAACCGATAAGGGGGTTCACCCCTGGAAGAGGCAAATTCTCATCCTCCCAGCAATCAGCACTTGCCTGTAAATTCCTTGTCTAGGGATGAAACTCCATGAAAGTTTTCCATTTCTACATTAACATGTCCACTGATATTACTATATTCCAGTCTTTTATGCAGCCATTTCTAGGAGAGACTGATTCACAGATGACTTCCTGGTCATTATGGCTATTACAATCTTTCCATGTCCTCTTTCTCAATGTTTTATGAACCACAGAAGCAAGAGCTGTGATGTACATGTATAAGCTGAAAGTTTCTTAAGATCTTATCTCAAAGGAAGCAACCCCAAATACAGATACCAAAGGCTGTCAGTATTTTGTTGAATGGATGTGCTAAAAAAATTTTTTTGTAGTTCAGAATTTTTGCCTGCATTCCAAAAGATATTTTGGTGCCAGATGTACTATTTCCCTACCAATGCTCAATGGCTTTTTAAAAGAAATATGACAAAACTGTGAAATTATTTGGTTTCAAAAAATCAAAATTGGTTCATTTGGTAAATTCCTGTTTGGCTCACCATGTGTGGAACAGACACTCACTTCTGCAGAACTTGCTTCAGGGCACCCAAGACAGCAATATCAGCTTCTTGATCCAAATAGGTCATAGAAGAAATAAACTGAAAGTGACCGAACCCTCATATAAACTTTGTTCAGTATCATGTTATGTGGTAAAAATTGTCTTAGCCTGAGAAATGAGAAAGTTCTGTAGCACGAATCTTAAAAGGTCTTATTAATAAAAACAAACCTGGAGCCAGGTATTGGGGTGAATGCTGAAAGATCAGAGAGACAGAACAGGCCACAGCTAACCTCACCTTGCCAGTTCCTCAGCTGGTCCTGTTTCCTCAGACTGGAAGCCTCTGAGTCCTCATCCAGAAAGATCTCAGGTGAACTGCTGCTCAAAAGCCTAAAAGCTTAACCAGGCTCTGTTCCTGGTCCTAACGCCTTATATACCTTTCTGCTTCCTGCCATCACTTCCTGGGATTAAAGGCTCTTGTTACCTCTGGAATGCTAGGATTAAAGGTGTGTGTGCCATCATTTTCTGGCCTCTATATCTAGTGTCTGTTCTGTTCTCTGACCGCAAATAAGTTTATTAGGGTACACAATATTTTGGGGAACACAATATCACCACAAGGTTCAATACATGCTTCTTTTTTAATTTACTCAATTTAATTTTTGATAATTTCATATATCAGCATGATATTTACATCATTTCAACCTCTCCTATCTCTCTCTTTCACAGCTCCTCTCATGTCCTCCTTAGTCCCTCTCAATTCGATGACCTCTTCTTTAACCATTATTCTTATACACACAAAGATATCTATGTATATATGTATACCTTACAGAATCCATTTAGTTTTGCTCATATTGTATGAGTATTAGGGACTGATCATTTGGGATTAGAAAATCTATCAGAGCTTATCTCTGGAGAAAACAGATTCTTCTCTCATCATCCATTTCCTTCTAGCGGTGAGACCTTACAGGTTCCCTACCAATGTTGTTAAATCACCTGCTGTTGTCATTACGAGGGCCTTATATATGCAAAACCACTACTGACCATTATTAACACACTTAAGTGTAACTAAATGACTTTGGCCAATCAAACGAAAATGAGACAAGGTCTTCCTCTTGAAGTAATAAAATAGCATATAGTTTGTTGTTTCTCATGCAATTAGTGGTTGGGAACATGGAGGAGTGACACACGTGGGCATGAAAAAAACTTTTAAGTAAAGATATAAGAAGGAAAAATAGTGTACATGTGAACTAGATCCTAGAAATAGACCGTTTTTGGTTTTGTATTGTTTACCGTATTTGTGTGTATAGAGATTTTGCTCCAAAAATGAAATTGTTAATTGTTTCAACCCATTTTCATTGTTGCTGTTGAATACTATTCCAAGGGTCTGCTTCTATGTTAGTTTATGATTCTACATCTGTTAAATGATTGCCTGTACCATTCTGTTTCAGTATACCATTTTAAGCCTTCTACTGTCTGAATATTGGGTGGTTTTCAGCCATTTCAAATGCTATAATTCATCAATGCCCCTTAACTGAAACTACATCCCTATATACAAATAATAGTCAATAGCTTTGTGGATGGAGTCATGGATGTATATAATTTTTGTTTTCTTATATTAAAAGTTTTAAATAATGGTTGAGAAAGAACTTAAGTTATACTGAATTTTATTTTCCTTTTCAGTTTTTCCACTAAGTTATTTGTGTTGCTATAGTAATAGAATCAGTATACCATTAAATCATTTGACATTGTGCAAAAACTATTGGAAGTTTACTGGGTTTGGCTAGAATAATGCTTAGAATGTGTTCCTTTCAAGAAATGAAAGGAATGGGAAGATTCTTACATATAAATGGAAATGTTTTCACAATCTGATATTCAAAATTGTATGGATATAATTTTTCTTTTGATATTAACTGCCTCTGGACTACTTCTTTCTGTACTTAATAGTATGATTCCTCTGAATTTAGAGAAACTTCAACTGGGATTTCTTATAGCACTAGTGACTTTTTTTTTTTGGATAAAGCCATTCTTTGCTGTCCTGTATTATCAATTTTATTATACCTGCTAGATTAGCTAGTCACAAACCTCCCACCATGGCATTCAGACAAGTCTGGGGAGCCGTGGTACAGACAGAGGCACTTCTGTGAATGCCTTCTCTCTGGTGATGCTAGGAAGCATTTGCAGCTCCATCTTCCCCAGTTCCTATAATTTGCTATCTTTTTAACTTAACAGGTATTTGAAGTATCATTTTAAATTTTCATCTGAACCTTTTGGCCTTTACATGTTTTCCTTATAGCCATATAACACGAAAGGGGAATTTTCTAGGTTAAGGAAATAAAAGTTGTTGGTAATTAAGTGGTAGGGCTAGGAATGGTGTTGTTACTGATGTATCTGTCTTTGAAGGTTTCTGGTATAGTTGTATCGTGTTTGTATGAAGAAACTAGAATAAGATTCTAATAGTTTTATGTTCATACGAAACAGTAATTTATTGTGTCTGTGTAGGATTTTTATATACTCCTGTCATAGTCCAACCTACTTCTGTTATTGAACATTGTGGAACATACTGAATCTATATATTGGATAAATGGAGAGTTTCTTTTGATATAGTTCAGAAGTTTTTGGTGGTCAGTCCCTGTATTAAGGACACTGTGGTAGCTGTATAGTGACAACTTGAAAACTGACTTATAGTTTGAGAAGTCTGCTCTTTGTAATTCATGATTTTAGAGTTAGGAGAGCTGTGGATTAGGAAAAAACCACATTCAACAGTGGGCATTCTTTATAAAACTGCCAAGAGCTGTCACATCCTTTTAATCTTGGGGTACTTGTTTTATAAAATATTACTTTGGAATATTACAGATAATTTGTTTTTAAAACTAATGGCCTTTAGTACAGGAGGCTAAAAAATTTCCTCCTTTTGTATTACTTAGTAAAATCACAGACCAGAATTTAAATTGCTGGTAGAGTTTCAACTGTTTCCTGTACTTAGGTTCTGAATTTAGATGTTTCTGATGTAATTGCTGGGGAAAAGTACATTTTTCTGATTAGGTCTACATATGTCTTCATCTTTTCAGAATAACATGTGAAATATGATTATTTTGCTCTTGTCAGTGTTATTTAAAATATTTTATTGGATTATGTATTTAATGCACAGTTCATTATATGTTAAACCATCTTATATCATTGAAAGCTCTAGAATAAACCACTTTATAGAGCTCACATCTGCTAGCTGCTTCAGTATTTTAAAAACTGGGGTTAATAAAGCCAATGCTTATTTGAAATTGAACCACTGTGGGTTGTTCTGCTAATTATTTGAACCTGAGAACCATATTAAAAAATAATAACATTTGCCTTTTAATTTTTGAAAACATTTATTTTTTGAGTAAAATGTTATTACTACTGTCAGAAGTTTGTTTTTGAAATATAATTGATTTCCAAAGAATCTTTAAAAACATGTTGACCTATTGATTCTAAGTATAGATTCATATTTATAGTTGTTAAAACTCTTGCCGTATTGATAGCTATATGCCAGTGTTAAAACTGCAGATACTAACTGGGCTTGCAGTTTTATGAAAAGGAACATAATTACAGTTACGTTGCTCGATTAGCTGATGTTCATGACCCAGGATCTAACAGCATCTGTTTTTCTTCCCCTTCCGTCATTCCAACATCTCTTTTGTGAACTGTGAACTCCAGTGGAAGACAAGCATTCCGGCGATGGCAGTAGTTTGCTCCCACAGAACATTTTGTCTCAGACAAGCAGACATAATGACAAAGACTACAGACTGCCAAGAGCAGAGACTCACAGTAGCTCTACGCCAGTACAGTACCCCATCAAACCAGTGGTTCATCCAACCGCTCCCCCCAGCACTGTTCCTTCTAGTCCATTTACGCTTCAATCTGATCACCAGCCAAAGAAATCATTTGATGCTAATGGAGCGTCTACTTTATCAAAACTGCCTACACCCACAGCTTCTGTCCCTGCACAGAAAACAGAGAGAAAAGGAATGCCGTAACTACTAGAACTGTAGGTTATATAATATTCTTTCCTTTGGCATAATAAGACTCTTAATAATAAATTCTTATTCAGTCTCTTAGAGTGTTATATACACAGGTCTAAAATTAATTGTTTAGAGTCTTCTTTTAATTTATAATTCTGAGGACTCCACATTTTGTTTTTGGTCTTTGACACTAAAACCAAGTATTCAGTTGGTAGCAATTAGCAGTCAGTGGTTTTAATAACATGTCAAATTCAGATGGCACAATGCATTACTGTTTGGATAGAATGTTTTTCGTGTTTTGTGGATATTATCTAGACAGATTGGGAGATGATCTCCATTTTCTCTTAAAGATGTTTTAAAGCATAATTTTTCACTTTAGGTAGTTACTGGCCTCAGCTGGTATATTAGAAAACTAAGGCATGAGGCAGAAAATAAATAGAATCAGACCTCACTTCTATTAGACCTCAGATCTGAGAACTGTGAGGGACACATCACAACCCAAACTGCCATCATACAACTTATTGTAATATTCTTAGCATGCTCAAAAAGTTAAAATTGTGGCAAAAGATGCTTGGGGGTGGTATGTAGCTAGAGTTTTCCTGCCTGGCCCACAGTCAGGACAAATCTCTGTCACTCGCCAGTCCCACAGCCGCTCAGACCCAACCAAGTAAACACAGAGACTTATATTGCTTACAAACTGTATGGCCGTGGCAGGCTTCTTGCTAACTGTTCTTATATCTTAAATTAACCCATTTCTATAAATCTATACCTTGTCACGTGGCTCGTGGTTTACCGGCATCTTCACATGCAGCTTGTCATGGCTGTGGCTGGCAGTGTCTCTCACTCAGCTTCCTGTTCTCTTAATTCTCCTCTCTGTTAGTCCCGCCTATACTTCTTGCCTGGCCACTGACCAATCAGTGTTTTGTTTATTGACCAATCAGAGCAATTTGACATACAGACCATCCCACAGCAGTGGTAGACACCATAAGCAGCATAATAAGTGTCCTTGCACAAGGCATTCATAATTCAAGCTTGCAGCTCAGGATATGGTTTTCAATCTCAGGGCAGCAGAAGGGAATCTAAACAATCCCACTTTCATCTATACTACAAATTGCTGATTCACATGAGGATGAAGTGTTGGTCTGCGGTGGTGTGCTGTATTCAATGATGGATGAGCAGCATCTTTGGTTTTCTGTCCCTTGGTGATGTTCCGTCCCTGGGCTTTGACAGACAGTAAGACATTTGTGGTTGTTGTACAAGGTGGGAGGGGACACCGGAAATAATGAAAACAAATGTGTTAGAGTGGTAGAAACACCTGCGTTGGCTGATGTTTTAAAATGGAATAAGAGAAGACTGTATGTATTGTGCATCTAATTAAAGGATCTCACAATAGGTATAATTAATGGAGAGACAGCAGTTTGTGTTTGCTTGAGGGACAGAAGTGGGAGAAATATGAACGTTGTCACTTTTACAGGAAGTAATGTAGGTGTTATGGTGAAACAAAGGGGTCAACATGGTGTCCTAATTTTTTTTTATTTTTATTTTGCCTGTTTAGGTTACATTGAACATTTCTGGTTTAGGCAAACTAGAAATATGAAAGCCATAGAGAAAGGTTAAATATACCAGAAATACAAAAGTAGTCTTTATCAAGTAGCACCCAATGACCTTTCTTATCTGCTCTAATGTCCCTTTTAGTTGTAAAGTCCTTTCTAAAGCTGTGAAATCACAAAACAAGCAATAGATGTGAGTCCTTGTACTTTACTCTGGTCAAGGAAGACCATGTTAGAAGGATTTAGTAAATTTAAATTAGCATGTTTTTCATTTAGCAATTTAAAGGCATGTCTTGTTTTAAGCTACTTTGCTAACACAAACAGCTATGGAAGCAGAGCTGCTCAAAGATCTCATGTCAGCTCTAAGCATATCTAAGTCATACAGCTAACAATCTGGTTGAGAAATGGAGCAGGCAGTCATTCATTAATATGCTGGGTGATTCAGTTACTTAGTCTAAAATTCCTTATTCTGTTTTAGGTGTCTCGGGACTATATAAAATATGACTGAGCCCTAGACTTACTATGTGGTTAGGTAGTAATGACCTTTTGTTGCTGACATAAAAAGGACTGGCTAAACTGGACCAACCTCAGTATTCTGTTCCTTGTTTTAAAATACCTACAACGGTACTAAATATCTCCATAAAAATGAGAGATTGGTTTAGAAAGAGAGACAGATAGTTGTTGAATATATACTAGCCAATGTGGTAAAGTAAATATGTTATTTGTAATCAGTTTTTGGTCAACTTTAAAAATGATGTTTGAAAAGTTTCAAAAAATGCTTAACTTCTCCCACATTTTTGATAGTATTTTGAAAAGTATAACATACCCAACCTTGTAAAAGAATATTAGAAAATAATTGATCATAACTTGAGCAAGGAATATTTCCTGAAGTCCAAAAATGTCTGTTTACCTTTTTAAAAATGGCCAAATTTCACCATGTAAGACATTTAAAATGACTGTGTTATAGATAAAAAAATAAATAAACAAGTTTGAGAGATAAATATCAAATTAGAAGAAAGTATTTGAGGAGACAAAGTTGTGCTAGTTTAAGGAAATCTTAGCAAAGTTTCAAAATATTCATAACTTTGTTAATCTCAAAAATGCAAGGAGAAAGACCACTGACCCAAATCATCATGGCCAAATAAATTGATGCAAGCAATTTATTAATGCAAGCCTTTTTATTTGTGTACATGGGCTGCCTCCCTCTGAGGGGAGGAGGGCTCAAGTGGTCAGCTCTCAATATGAGAAAGACTAAGTTTTTATAGCTCAGAGGTAGGGGCTTTCCAAATGGAGGATTTGGGAGGCAAAATAGGTGGGGTTACAGGAGCAGAACTGAAGCATAATAAATTAGTCACAATGACCTCCTGAAACAAAGACATGATTGCAAGGTGGTAATAACAAGGTCACCACAGCAACAGGTAGTCATAGCAAGGTAGTTATAACAACCTTTTGAAACAAAGGTAGAGTTGCAAGATGATTATAATAACTTTTTGAAACAAAGACATGGTTGTGATTTCCTGGAATTGACAATACAGAACCATGTGTAGTTAAGGTTACAGGTGAGGCATAGAAACAGAGGTTTAATCATAAACAGGATTGAGCCTAGTTTTTATTTACTAGAAGATAGTTTTTAAGCCTAAGATGGAAGCAGGGTGGTTCATTACTTCCTCCATTTTTTTTTTGTGATGGGAATTGAATAGAGGACCTTACACATCATAAGCACTGTTGCTATCACCGAGCTACATGCACAGCCTGTGTTTAACTTGCATGTATAGTAACATGCAGATTTTCTTAGCTGAATGAAAGTAACAATTGTAAACAATTCATGTACATTTGTACATGTCTAGAAAAAGCTCTCTGTGTATGTGTGTGCATGTGCGTGTGCGTGTGTGTTTCTACCAGGTCCTGTCACCTTACAATATTTTATTCTTCTATATTTTGGTCATGTATCAAACACTTGTGCAAAGTAAGAAAACCATTCTGCCCTGGATATAGCAGTGCTGAGTTCAGTGGGATTTCTTGCTTGTTGTCAGAATTCCACAGGCAGTTGATTAGAACTGTTATTACCTGATTCATAAATTCTTACTATATGACAGAAAGGAGTTGTTTGGCAGACCAGAAAAGTGCGATCAGATCAATTTTTTTTTCCCTGTAGGGTATTTTGGAAGACAGACTGAACAGATTTCTTTGAAGTTTAGATGTAGGTAAGTTCCTCCCCCTTCTGGCAAAATTCGGAAGTACAAGTTAACAATTTATAAATAAATGCATAAAGGGGAATTATTCGTTCTCTCTTTTATGGACATACAGTTTAAAAGCAGAGCATACTCAACTTTGTATTTCAGTGTAAATTACATAATTAAGGGGATTCTAATAATCAGTCTATGACGAGTTAGCACTCAGAAGAGACTTTTAAATTTCTTTGGAGCCACTCTTGCTGTCACCCTGGCTGGCCTGGAATTTGCTGTACAAACCAGGCCGGTCCCAAACTCAGAGACTGACCTGCCTCCTGTATCCTGGGATTAAAAGTTCATGTGACCAACCTACTCCCAAATTAGAATAGAGAATTCAACTCTTCAGAGATGTCACTTGCCCTGGGGCCCCATAAATTGTAAGCAGAACCAACTGATCGCCAACTCTTCTGTTTTACAAAACTGCATAAATCTATAATAAACCTATTAAAATTAGAAGTTAAGTCCTTCATAATGGTAAGCATGTTCTCTATTGATGAACCCAAGATTTATTTCTTTACGGTGACAAATATTAGTGTCATTAGTGTTATTTTTTGCTTTTATTTGCTGGAGTAAAAAATAATGTGGCTGCATTCCTGCTGAGCTGCACCTGGCCTGGCTCCAGAGAGTAGCATCTAGCCCTAACCCATCCTTTGTTTAAAATATACTTTTTGTTTCTCTAGCTGCCCTATGTGGATCTTGTCTGAGAGTCTCCTAAGGATACAAAGCCTATGCAAAACTTGGTTTGGAAATCTGTGGTACCCGAGAAATTTGCACTTGGCATTGTATCTTTGGGAGTTCCTTTCAGGTTGTTTTGAGCATATGGAAATTAACTGGTTAAACTGTAAATAGAGAGAAAATAAAAATGCCCTAGGTGAAGGAAAAGTGCTTCAGTCCTTAGAGGTTGGACCCCACCCCCACCCCACCCCCCCATAGCCGCAAAAGGCTAAATTCATTCTTAAGGTGCCTCTGAGTCTTCTTTCCATGGATCCGCATGAATCCACACACTTGTGCCAGGACAATCCATGACAATTGGCGCCCAATGTGGGTTCTGAAAAAGAAAAAGGATCCACTAAAGAAGGATAGAGGAGCTGGCCATCTTAAGAACTGGAGGGAAGGGCTCTCAGGGTAAGAGGACTCCAGGACTGGCCGGGTCATGGGAAATTTAAACTCCCCATCTCAGGAACAACAAAATGTACAGTTGCTAAAATGCTTGTAAAAGAAAAACATTGTAACTGCACAATATTTAAAGAGAAATAAAATGGCTCCTGAGACAGGAAATAAGTCAAATAAAAAGACCTTTCTCAATAGAGAAAAAGGAAAGAAAGAAAATAAAAAAGAAAATCTTCCCAATAGAGAAGAGGGAAGGAAAGGAAATAAAGAAATTTCCCAATAGAAAAGGGAAAAAATTTTAATCAAGAAAAAAAAAACTTTCCCAATAAAAAGGGAAAAAATATTGAAACCAGGCCTAAAGATTAAAAGGCCCTGTAAAAGGAAAATAAAGGAAAGAAAGAAGCCTCTTCCCAATAGAAACAGAGGAAGAAAAAGCTCTTTCCGATATAAAAATTTCAGGATAGCTAATACTCTGAGCTCTTTCTGCCTGCCAGCACGGAGTGGCAGCATCTGAATTACAAAGAATCAACAGGTGGGCCTCATGGCTGCAGCCTAAATACAGCAAGCCCAGAGCTTAGAATATTGTTGTCTGTTTGCTTAACTTTGGTTTAAATGTTTTTTATTTTTCCCTCAGAGCAGGAATAACTCAATATTAAAGATCCCTTCATGGGAAATGTTTTCTGTTTTCCCCTAATGGTGGGAATAACTCATTATTAGTAGTCCCTTCATGGGAGAAAGAGGAAGTTCAAATGGGCCCAAGTTCTGGTGAAGAACAGTTGCAGTCAGGACATGGAATGCTAAGTCGATGCTGTTTGAATTTCCAGAGATATTAATCACTCAGTGTATAGAGGACGTTGTTTTCTTTTGATTGTCTAGTAAATGTTTGGATACATGTTTGATTTTCATGGTAGATAAACTAAAGGAACAGGATTCATAATTTTAAACTATATATTGGGTATGCTCTTGTCTGTTGATCATTACTGAGATTTTGGCTCTGTTCTGTTCTTTAACATGCTTTCTAGAAATTCTTGGTTAAATTCTATAGAAATATAACACCTGAAACAGATTGGGTTGTTAGCTTATTAAATAATGTGGTTGCTAAGATAAAAACCCACAGAAAATAATCTCTTACTGATAAGGAGGTCACAAAATTATTTTTCCACTAAATAAAATACAAGTAAATTGTTTGATCCACAGTTAATTATTAGCAAGTTGCATTAACATGTCACTTGGGATCTATAAAAAAGGATCCTCTTTTTAAGATTTTATAAAAATACTCCAGAGTATTGTCTAAAGTTACCTCTTAAAATCCTATAGAGATTGTATTTAATTCTTTTATAGATAGCATATGTAAAAAGGACCATGGGAATAAAAACTGGTGATAGAATTGCTCAATTATTATTGCTTCCATATCTTAAAGGCAAGTGATGCCTATATATAGAATGGGAAGTTTTGGAAATACAGGAAAAAAGATGTTTTGGCAAACAATTATGAATGATGAACGGCCTAAATTAAAAGTAAAATTGAGATTAAAGGATTATTGGATTCTGGGGCTGGATATATCTATAATTTCACAAGAATCCTGGAATCCCAATTGGCCTTTACAAGAGGTCTCCACTCAATCTGTAGGCATTGGAACCTTATTTCTAATAAAACAGAATGTTGTATGGATTAAATATATAGGGCCTGAAGGACAGGTAGGAATATTAAAGCCTTATGTGGCTGATGTAGCCAAGAATTTATGGGGAAGAGATTTGATACAACAATGGAGAGCTCAAATTAATATTCCTACAATTTCAGAAACAGCTTGTAAATTGATGCTTAAATTGGAACATATTCCTAGAAGAGGCCTCGGAAAAAATTATAAGCATAGGTCACAGGCTATGCAGGTTGTACAAAGGCAAGGTAGACAGGAATTGGCTACCCAAATTTAGAGTAGGGACCACTGCCGGTAGCCCAACTCTGTGTCAATATTTTGTAAATCAACCACTGGATATGACTTGTAAACAATTTTTTTAGTCTATTATTTATCATTATATGGATGACATTTTATTGGCTGCTTCTGATACAGATACCTTAGAAAGAATGTTTAATTCAGTACAGAAAAATTTACCCTGTTGGGGATTACAAATTTCTCCTGAAAAAAATGCAAAGAGGAGATTCTCTTGGGTATTTAGGCTATAAATTAAGTAAATTGAGAATTCAGCCATGAAAGGTACAGATTAGGAGAGATAGACTGCATACTCTTAATAATTTTTCAAAAATTATTGGGTGATATAAACTGGTTGTGGTCTACAATTGGATTGTCTACTCAAGAATTAACTAATTTGTTTCAAATTTTGCAAGGTGGGTCAGATTTAAACAGTCCAAGACAGTTAATAGCTGAGGCTAAAAAAGAACCCTGGTGGAATGAAAATTACAAAATGCCTATGTGGATAGGGTAGACCTTACAAAGAGGTGTATTTTAGTAATTTTACTTTTAAATCATTCCCGTACTTGACTCACTATGCCTATGCGGAGAGGGAGAGGGGATTGTATTTTGGAATGGATTTTTTTTTTTTTTTTTTTTAGCTCACAGAGTAAAAAATTAAAAATCTATACAGAAAAACTTTCTAAACTAATCATAAAGGGAAGATTAAGACTTCGTCAGTTGTCAGGTATGGATCTAGCTGAGATTATGGTACCCCAATTGGTGAGAGATCTAACCTCACCCTAAAAGAGATGCTTGTTAAATAGAAGGGGGATATGAGGACCCCCAGACACAGACTGCATAATACACTACTAACTTAAAAATTTTTTAAATGCTAATGAAACAGGAACAAAATTGAGTTATGGAAAGAATTACTGAATCGAGTCAGCCCATGTATTATAAATGTTTTAACATCTAAATAGTCCAGGGAAAGTGTTAAGTTAGGGCCGAGGCAATGCTTATGTTTCCTCAGGAGATAATAAATTGTGGATCCCATCGAAATCCGGCATGCATAAGAGAAATCTCCTGGATGCTGAGGCTGCAGAGATGCCTCTGTGAAAGATAAGACACTGGAGACTTTTGAAACAAACAACTAATCCTCCCACCTAGGGACAGCTTAAGAGTCAGTGACAAAGGAGAAAAGATCCTTCACATGATTCACAAGCTTCTAAATGCTACACTTATTTTTTGCCATGCTTTCCTTGGTAATGGTGCAGGTAAAAGGGATGGATCATAATTACTGGGCTTTTATCCCCAATCCTCCAATTAACTTAGCAGTAAGTTTGGGAGATATGAATATTCCTGTAATGGTTAATGAATCTTCTTGGTTACCTGGTCCTTATGACAACTGAGGTCCCACTCAGCCAATGGAAGAGGGTAAAGTGATTGACAATTACATGGTTGGAGTACAAGGAATTCCTATTTGCATGGGAAATGGAATTCAATGACTAAATAACCTCTCAAGTATAGCTATCCATAGTCAACACTACCCAAGATTATCGTAGTAAGTTTTATATGCTTCATGTATCTGGTTTTAAAGGACAGGCGATTAATGCTACTAGTTCTATAAATCTTCCATTCTGTGAGATGAGGGTTACCAATAAGGAATCTGATTGGATACATTGGCAACAGTGTAAGTGTGAGAAACCTTGAGTGCTAATTAATATCTCCAAAGGAGATGTCATTGATTGGAGCCCTTATGGCTCCCCTCAAGGGAAATATTCTCACTCAGAGTTAAGAAGGAAATGGTATAATTTAAATGGAACTGTGGAAATCAGTGTTTCTACTAATGAACCTATTCGGTGGCATGGAGTTGGAATGACAAGTCCTTTCCTGTAATTTGGCAATTCAATTCAGATTAATTTGGGGAAATTAGCAAGTGCCTTCCACCCTCTTAAGGTGTGGGAATAAAAATTAAACATTAAGGGTGTTAGTATTTTTGCGCTGTTACCCTGCAAGAAAGCGTCACGAAACATGACAGAATACGCTGATAGAGTTTATTGGGGGGGGGAGAGAGGAAGTGAGGGTCCGCGCGGGGTAAAGACACGTGAGGAGAGAGAGTATCAGAACGATCATGGCGGCTTTTTATAGTATGGGGTGTGTCCAGGTAGACGTGGGTGACGTAGCCATGCTGCGTCCTTGTGTGGCTATGTGACCTCACGGATCCCGGTCACGCGAGACGCCTTAACCCGGAAATGGCTATCTTGACCCGGAGTCCGCCAGGCGGATGTGTCTGGGTAGTTGGAGTCCGCCAGGCGGATGTGTCCGGGTGGTCGGTCGCCTTGGTTACCAGACGCCTTGAACCGGAAATGCCTATCCTGACCTGACCTGGGGCTATCTGGGCCGGGTGTGTCGGCCGGCCGGGCATGGCCTTGGGAAGTGTTGTGAACCTTTCAAAGGGTGATAAGTACACTCTGTCTTTTAGACTAACTTAAAGCCATCCTTTTATGGCATGTATACCATATCCTTACTTGCTATTAAAGGGGCCTGCACAATGGTACCCAAATAATTATAGCATCATTTGTGAACAGTGTACCCTTCATACCTGTGTTAATTCTAGTATGTTTTTAAATTTGACCTTTGAATGTTTATATATTCTTAGAGAAAGGCCAGCAATCTGGATACCGGTGAAGTTGTCGAGGCCATGGCAAGATTCTTCTGTGATGATCCTGGTACAGAAGCTCGTTGAAAGAATATTAAAAAGAACACGTTGAATGGTTGGACTGGTGGTTGCAGTTATTATGGGAATCACTGCATTGACAGCTACAGCAGCAACAGCTGGAGTCGCGCTTCATAAAGAAATCCAAACTCGGGGGCTGGAGAGATGGCTCAGGGGTTAAGAGCACTGACTGCTCTTCCAGAGGTCCTGAGTTCAATTCCCAGCAACCACATGGTGGCTCACAAACCATCTGTAGTGAGATCTGGTGCCCTCTTCTGGCCTTCAGTCATACATGCTGCATTCTAAATAAATAAATCTTAAAAAAAAAAAAAAAAAAAA
>CABHPQ010132736.1:0-48394 GCA_902168405.1 Peromyscus aztecus | reverse complement strand
ACCCAAACTCAGAAAGACAAATATGGTATGCACCCACTCATAGGAGAATACTAGTGGCGGAACAAGGATGACTGGACAGCTACTCACAACACCAGGGAGGCTACCTGGATCGCAGGACCCCAGGAGAGACACGGGGATCGCCCAATGAAGGAGAAATGGATGAGATCTACATGAACTGTCTGGACGTGAGTGGGGGTGGTGAGGGGCGGGGGGCGAGGGAATGAGAACTTGGGGGAGCGGGAGGTCCCGACTGGATCAAGAACAGAGAGGGAACACAGGGAATGTTCGTGAGAGATGAAGACCACATGAGAATAACAAGAGCAGAGTGTAGGAGAGGCCCACAGAAATCCACGGAGATGCCCCCACAGTAGACTGCTGGCAATGGTCGAGGGGTAGCCCGATCAGACCTACCCTGGTGATAGGATGGCCAAACACCCTGATTGTCATGCTAGAGGCCCCATCCAGTGACTGAGGGAGCTGGATGCAGATATCCACGGTCGGGCCCTGGGTGGAGCTCCGGGAGTCCAGTTGGCAAGAAGGAGAAGGGTTTGTGTGAGCGGGAGTTGTTGGGACCGGAGATGGATGGAATACAGAGACAAGTGGCCAGACTAATGGAAACACATGAACTGTGAACCAATGGCTGAGGGGCCCCCAACTGGATCAGGCCCTCGGAATGGGTGAGACAGTTGATTGGCTTGATCTGTCTGGGAGGCATACAGGCGGTTGGGCCGGATCCTGTGCTCAGTGCATGAGTTGGCTGTTTGAAACCTGGGGCTTGGTAGAGACCCTTGGCTCAGCCTGGGAGGAGGGGGCTAGCCCTGCCTGGGCTGAGTCCACCAGGTTGATCTCAATCCTTGGGGGAGTCTTTGCCTCGGAGGAGATGGAAATGGGGGTGGGCAGGGGGACGGGGTGGGAGGGGGGGAGGAGGACGAGGCGGGAGGAGGGAGAACGGGGGAACCTATGACTGATATGTAAAGTTGAATTATGTTGTAAAATAAAATAAAATAAATTAAATAAAAAAAAATGACATCATGAAATTTGCAGGCAAATGGGTAGAACTAGAAAATATAATCCTGAGAGATGTAACTTAGACTCAGAAGGACAAACATGGTATGCACTCACTCATTAGTGCATATTAGATGTAAAGTAAATGATAACCAGAATAAAAGCCACAGTCCCTGAGTGGGAGAGCAATGAAAAAGATGTCTTGATAGAGGGAGACATTACGGGGTAAGAGAGAAACAGTGCTAGAGAAGTTCCCAGGAATACAGAAGGATGATCCCACCTTAGACTATAGGCCTACTCAGATTGGTTAAAACCCTAATTGTCATCATAGAGCCTTCATCCAGTAAGTGAAGAAACTAAATGCAGAAATTCATGGCCAGAGGCCAGGTGGAGCTCCAGGAGTCCAATCAATGAGAGAGGCAGTATTCTATGAGCAGGGGACATCAAGATCATGATGGGGAAACATACAGAGATGGCCAGCCAAACTAGTGGGAACTCATGAACTGTGGACCAATGACTGTGGATCTCCCATGGAACTGGACTAGGCCCTCTGCATAAGTGAGACAGTTGTTTGGCTTGAATAGTTAGGAGGCCCCTAAACAGCGGGATCAGAATCCATCCCTGGTGAATGAGCAGGCTTTTTGGAGCCCAGTGTCTATGGTGGGACACCTTGGGCAAACTTGATGCAGTGGGGAGGGTTTAGGACATGCCTCATCTGAATGTACCATGCTTTGATGACTCCCCATGGGAGGCCTTGCCTTGGAGGAGGTGGGAATGGGGGTTGGTTGTGGGTGGAAGCTGAATTGTGGTAGAATGGAGGAGAGGAGGATCAATGGTAGGTTTATAAAATGAATAGAAAATTTCTTAGTAATATAAAGAAAGAAAAAAAGAAATGATAATCTCTTCCCACTGAGGAGATGAGGTAATTAAACTCAAAACCTGTATCTGACACTCCATTGAACATCTTCATAAAGCAACTCAGCATGCTGTGCCTGGATAGCAAGCATCAAAGTTAGGTGTTTTGGGTGATGGTAGTGGAATATATGTTATTGTAATATTTCTAATACCTTATATAACTCATTCAAGGAAAATTATAAATTATTTGCCATTATTCATTCAGATCTGGGTGTTTTGGTAGCTGCACATTTGAAATCTTTAGAGTTGAAGTGAGGGAGTGCAATCACCTATGGTATGTTTGTATGTCTATCTGTATGTGTACGTGTGTCTATGTTTGTGTGAGAGACAGAGATGTGTACTTTTCACATATCCACTTAAGCTTTAGAATCTCCTCCATCAGCTTTCATTGATGCACTTAGCCATCATCTTCTGGTCCTTCACAGCTTTTGTATAGATTTGAGATTTTTGATATTGTCTGCTGCCTGTGAACAGAACCACATCACTGGTTGAAAAAAACTAATAGGCTGTACATGTCTCTGACAGCTGTTCAAATTCATTTATAAAGATACTCATCAGGACAGGCAGAATCAGGGGTATGACACCAATACATAAAATATGAAATAACTGTTTGTGAAATAAGATTTAGAGCTTTTGAAGAATCCTGGCCACAATAAATTACTTACACTGAGTACTTAGCTTGAATGGCCATCCTGTGCACACTGTTCTTTTGAAAAGAAGGTTTGATTGGTTCAAGTGGGTGCATGAAACTCTAATCACATAAACAAAATGCTGTGCATCTTAGAATATAGTAATATAAGACTTTTTTTGACATAGAATATACTATTGTAGGCAGGGCCACACACACAGAAAAGAGATAAAAGGATAGACAAACAGTTATATGAGTGTAAGGAAGATTGAGAGAAATGCAGTACATACATCTTAGAAAAAAATTCTGTCATATTACCAGATTGTTCCATGCACAAGGTCAGAACATCATCTCTTTTTTCTTTCTTGTTGCAACCTTGCCTGAAATTGCACTCATTTATCCAAGATTAAAGATGTGACTATCAGACACAGACACCTCTTGCACTGATTGGAGGAAGATATGGGAAGATGCAGATGCAAAAATACATACAACTACATAAAGAGCATTAAGGCACCACCAGAACCTAACTGTTCTACAACAAGAGCTGAACATCCCAACATAGAAGAAGCTGAAGAAATTGACCTTAAAAATAACTTTATGAAGATGATAGAGGCCTTTTAAGAGGAAAGGAAAATTTTCCTGAAAGAAAATGAAAAGACCAACAAAAAATTGGAAAAAAATCCATAAATCCCTTAAAGAAAACCAAGAAAGCCAAGAAAAATCAATCAAACATGTGAAGAAAAATTGCAGGACCTGAAAATTGAAATAGAAGCAATAAAAGAAAATAAAACGAGGGAATGCTGGAGATGGAAAATCTCAGTAAATGAACAGAAACTGCAGAGGCAGGCATAAACAAAAAATACAAGTGATGGAAGAGAGAATCTCTGGTATGGAGGATATGATAAAGGAAATAGATTTGTCAGTCAAAGAAAACACTGAACCAAAATCGTCATAACACAAAATGTCCAGAAAATCTGGGAAACCATGAAAAGGCCAAACCTAAGAACAATAAGGATAGAAGGAGAAGAAAATCAACTCAAAGGCACACTAAATATATTTAAAGAAGAAAACTTATCCAAACTAAAGAAGGAAATGCCTATGAAGATACAAGGAGGTTACAGAGTGCCCTGAGACAGAGACAGCCAGCACCCAATTGGACTAAGAGGTGAGTCTTTGTCTAGGTGGGGACCAAGGGCACAATCCTGTGCCTCTACACCATCACCCATTGCAGTCCCAGTTTCAGGCCAATCTGCAGGCTGACCTCCTGCAGAAAGGTCAGACTACCACCATGCCCCATTAGATGCTGTAACACAAGATCCACCTACCCCAAATCCCATCCACCCTCTGAGACTCTAACTGTTCCCTGAGACAGAGCCCGCCAGTACCCTATTACAGATGATAAAAGGTCAGAGAAAGAAATCAGAGAAACATCACCCTTTACAATAGCCATAAATAATGTAAAATACATGGGGATAACCCTAACTAAGCAAGTGAAAGACCTGTATGTTAAGAACTTTATGTCTCTGAAGAAAGAAATCAAAGAAGATATCAGAAAATGAAAAGATCTCCCATGCTCACAGATAAATATAATTAACATAGTAAAAATGGAAATCTTACACAAAGCAATCTACAGATTCAGTGCAATCCCCATGAAAATCCCAACACAATTCTTCACAGTCTTGTACAGAACAATGCTTAAATTTATATGGAAAAACAAAAAACTTAGGAAAGCTAAAAGAATCCTGTATAATAAAGCAACATCTGAAGGCATCATGATCCCTGACCTCAAGCTCTACCATAGAGCTAGAGTAATAAAAGCAACTTGTGACTGGTATAAAAACTGACACATGGACCAATGAAATCCAAATGAAGACCCTGACATTAATCCACACACCAATGAACATATGATTTTTGACAAAGAAGCCAAACCTGTACCATGGAAAAAGAAAGCATCTTGAACAAATGGTGCTGGCATAACTGTTTGTCAACTTGCAGAAGATTGCAAACAGATCCATATCAGTCGCCACGCACAACACTCAAGTCCAAGTGGATCAAAGACCTCAACATAAATCCAGTTACACTGAACTTGAGAGAAGAGAAATAGTAAGTAGTTTTGAACACATTGGCACAGAAGATCACATCCTAAATATAACACCAGTAGCACAGACAGTGAGAACAACAATTAATAAATGAGACCTACTGAACCTGAGAAGCTTTTGTAGAGCAAAGGACACAGTCATCAAGACAAAATGACAACCTGCAGAATGAGAAAAATCTTCACCAGCCCCACATCTTGACAGAAGGCTGATCTCCAAAATATATAAAGAAATCAAAAAGTGCCAGCGGTGGAGGTGCACACGTTTAATCCCAGCACTCAGGAGGCAGAGCCAGGCAGATCTCTGTGAGTTCGAGACCAGCCTGGTCTACAGAGCGAGATCCAGGACAGGCACCAAAGTTGCACAGAGAAATCCTGTATCAAAAATCCAAAAAAAAAAAGAAATAAAAAAGCTAGACTTCAAAATACTGAACAATACAATTTCAAAATGGGCTACATAGCTTAACAGAGAATTCTCAACAGAAGTATCTCAAATGGCTGAAAGACATTTAAGGAATTGCTCGACATCCTTAATCATCAGGAAAATGCAAATCAAAGCAACACTGAGATACCACCTTACACCCATCAGAATGGCTTAAATCACAAACACTGATGACAGCTGATGATGGAGAGGATGTGGAGCAAGGGGAACACTCCTCCACTGTTGGTGGGAATGCAAACTTGTAAAACCACTCTGGAAATCAGTATGGTGCTTTCTCAGAAAATTGAAAATAAGTTTTCCTCAAGACCCAGTTATACTACTCTTGGGCATATAGCCAAGGAATGCTCAATCTTACCACAAGGATACATACTCAACTATGTTCATATCAGCATTATTCATCATAGAAAGAACCTGGAAACAACCTATATGCCCCTCAACTGAAGAATGATAAAGAAAATGTGGCACATATACACAGTGAAGTACTACTCAGCAGCAAAAAACAATGATATCCTGAAATTTCCATGCAAATGGATAGAACTAGAAAACATCATCCTGAGTGAGGTAAACCAGACTCAGATGGACAAACATAGTATGTACTCATTCATAAGTGAATACTTGATGTGAGGGAAGGGATGGCCAGACTGCAACCCACAGCTCCAGAGAGTCTAGCTAACAAGGAAAGACCCTAGGAGAGACACATGGATGGCCCAGCAAAGGAGAAGCAGATGAGATCTACAAGAGTGGACTGGGACTGAGTGGGTTGTGGAGGGCGAGGAGAGGGGATGAGAACATAGGGAAATGGGAGGGTCAAGCTGGAACAGGGACAGAGTGGCAGGACAGGGAGGGAGATACCAAGAGAGATGAGGACATCATGGGAATAGGAAGAGGTAGGGTACTGGGGAGGCTCTGAAGAATCAACAAGAATGATCCCACCTGAGAATGCTGGCAGGGGTCTAGAGGGTGCCTGGACTGGTCTACTCTGGTGACCAGTCTAGTGAATAACTAACCATCATCACAGAGCCTTCATCCAGTGACTGATGGAGGCAGAGAGCTCACTGAGCTCTGAGAATCCAGTCGATGAGAGAGGGGAGGGATTCTGCAGGTGGGGGACTTTGAGATCATGATGGGAAGACTTGCAGAGATGACTAACCACACTGGTAGAAGCCCATTAACTGTAGACTAGTGACTGTGTAGGCTCCATGGGACTGGACTTGGCCTTCTGGATATGGAAGATGGTAGATTGGCTCGAATTGTTTGGGGGGCATCCAGACAGGGGGATCGGGAGCCATCCCTGGGGCATGGGCATGCTTTTGGGAGCCCAGTACCTGTGGTATAATACCTTGTGATTCCTTGGTGCAGGGGGAAGGGGCTTGGACCTGCCTAGGCTCTTTGCGGGCTCTACTGACTTCCCTTGGGAGACCTTGATTTGGGGAATGTTGGGATGTAGAGTAGCTTGGGAGGGAGGGCTGGGGTGTGGGACGTGGGAGGATATGGAATCTGTGGGTGGTATGTAGAGTGAGTAGAAAATTTAATAAAGATAAATGAAAAGAAAATCATAATTTAGGACCTGGAGAGATAGCTGAATGTTTAAGAGCACTCGCTGTTCCTCCAGAAATCCTGAGTTCAAATCCTAGCAACTACATAGTAGCTTAACACAATGTGTAATGAGATTTGGTGCCCTCTTTTGGCATGTGGGCGTACACACATGCAGAACACTGTATGCCTAACAAATAAATACATCTTTAAGGAGAGAAAATTTGTAACATGGGGGTCTGTTTTTATTTGATAAGAATTATCATTATTCATTTCACATACCAAACACAGATGCCTCTCTTCCTTCCTCCCCATCCTCCAGTCTCCCCCCACCCGACCACATCCCATTCCCTCCTACAAGAAGGTAAGGTCTCAGATAGCAAGTCACCAGAGACTGGTACATTCAGTAGAGGCAGGTCCAATCCCCTCCCCCTGTCTCAAGGCTGTGCAAGGTGTCACACCATAGGTAGTGAGCACTAAAAAGTCAGCTCATGCACCAGGGATGGATGCTGATCCTACTGCCAGGGGGGCCTTTAAGCAGATCAAGCTGCACAACTGTCTCGTTTATGTAGAGGGCCCAGTCAAGTCCCGTGGAGGCTCCACAATTCTTGACCTAAATTTCATGAGTTCCCACTAGTTTGGTTTGGTTTTCTCTGTAGGTTTCCCCATCATGAAAATAGGGCTTCTTAAGACCTTAACCTTAAGTTAAGGAACTTACAGCAATTGTTTTGCTAACTTGACATGAGAACAAACTGCCTCCTAATATTTATATTTGTACAAACTGCAACCTCCATCATTGCATAAACTTTTACACACCAAATTTCCCCTACAATTTTTGTATCACCTATGTTTTATTATCCCTGTTCCTTAAAGTCATTTCTCACCTTCACAATTTGTTTCTATCTCCCTGAATTCTATAAATACACCATTTATTCAGGCAAATCTAGAGAGTCAAAGTAAGTGTCCACATAAAAGAGAGAACATAGTGCATCTGTCTTTCTGTGCCTGAGTACCTCACTATTTCATCATGGATGAGGGGGTTTCCTACAAGGATCTAGTCTTCTCTGAGAGATGATTCACCTTAACAGTTCTAGGAGGTGCGGGGAGATGTGCTTTCTTCAGTGACATACCCACTAATAATTTGCCTCTGCTCCAAGTAAATAAACTCTAATCAGTGTTCTGGCAAACTCTAATTAAATATTGTGAGCCACACACAAAGTAGGACACAAAAGAAGGTGGGAGATGTATTGAGAAGAACAGTTTCACTCGCAAAGGGATTGGGATGAAAGGGTAGAATGGAAAGGTGGAATAACTAAGATATCCTACATGAATGTATGAAACAATCAATGGTTTTTAAATTAAGATAAAGAAGGATGCTCTGCAATGAACTGCTTTCTCCTGGAAATGTCATCCACTCATGCACATAGACCAGCTGTGGTTACCTGCACAAGACCATCCTTATCAGCATCCCATCATGAGTGGAGGTGGGACTCACAAGATCCCAGCCATATCAAGGAAGCTGAAGACACTTCCTGCTTCTAGGAGGGAGAGAGTCAAATCCCTCAATGATGAAGGCTCCAGTAAACTACACTTATACAAACAAATGATCATCCACCCATGCTAATGAAAGAAGCTTTAATTAAATCATATGGCGCATTAAAAATAAAGACGTGTAAGTAGGGTGAAGAAGAAATCTGGTGGGGTTTAAAAATAAGAATCACAGGTGGATAAAATCAAAGTATATGAATGTGTGAGAATTCATGAAATAAAAGTTTAAACACTTTAAACATCCAGGATCACCATGCCTATCATGTCAGCACTGAAAAACCAGAGGCAGAAGAGTTAACTCACTCTTGCTGGCCAAGACATCTAGCGGAATAGTTCCCTTGGAACTGTGGTTCTCACAGTTCTGAGTTCCCATGTGGATGCTGGGAATTAAACCCAAGTCCTCTAAATGAGCAGTCTTCTTAACCCCTGAGACATGGAAAGGGGGATGCAGACAGCACAGCTTTTAGAGCTCCCTGACAGGACAAGGACAGAATGTTGTCTAGTAAGAACTGGGACAACGAAGCCTGAAAAGGGAGGTGTAGTGTCTGAGGAGCAGAAAGGGGCAGAATGCTGGGAAGCAAGCAGCCATAGCTACACTAGTATTAGACACCCACCTACCGGTTCCTGCAAGGACAGACAGATAAGATGTAAAGACAATAGACATTACATAGAAGAGCACAAAGATGCTCACTAGGGTGAGGATGCTTTGGGTGGCTCTGGTCTCAGGGGATGACCTAATAGAGAGTGATGTGTGGATGTGTTTGACCCTCTGCTTGTGTTTGAGCAAGATAAACACCATGTACCCACTGGCCCACATCATCAGTCCCAAAAAAATGACATCATTAAATGTCAATAGGATTAGAGTAAGTGTGTTGACTAGTCTCCCAGGCTTCACAATAGCACAGTATTCAAAAAATCTTAACCCAGTAATATTTCTTCCACCCTTTATGTCAGTTGTGTACACCATAACGTAGGCATACATAGACAGCTGGAGGGTCCAGCACAAGCCCAGGGAAGGACCAACTATACCTATGGCTCTGACTTTGAGCTGTGGCCATATGGAATTATTGGGGCTGATGGTGATGCCCTGAAAGACACTCAGCAGGGATGTGGAGACAAGGGATACTCCTCTGGCAACTCGATGAATGTATAAGACAAATTTACATGAAACATTATCTAGATAGTAAGTCTGACTAAAAGCAGCAATGGTCTGTGGGATTCCTTTGAAGAGAACAATGAAGTTGGCCCAGGTCAGGTGTTTCACAATCAGGTCTGTGGGCTTTGCCCTGATTCCAGAGAAGTCAGCAATGATAAAACAACAAAGCAAGGCTGAGTTCCCCAGCATTCCCAGTGCAGTCTGAGACATGAAGAAGATCCCCACAGCCAGGTCTCTGGAGTTCATTCTGTTATAGTCCTGGTACCTACAGAACAGATCCAGAAAGCACTTGTTACACAAGCTGGACTGTCTTCTTCTTTGCATGTCAAACAACGTACTACATAGTGACTATAACCTTATGTTCATGAGTGGTGTTAAAATGTGTCTTTCTAGTAAGAAGTTTTCTATTTCTCTATGAATTCCTACTGTGTTTGAAATGCAAAAATTAACCAGGGCATAGTGGAAAAATTAAAATGTATATTCCCATGAGCATTTTCCAGTGCTTTACAATTATTTTTTTGGTTTAAAATCAACAGTGCTTTTGTGAGAGGGTCTAATGATCAACCTGCATTCAGATGAGTGTCTTGGATGCAGACAACACACAAATTTCCATGACCCAGCATGGAAAAGGCAGAGACCTGCAAGAAAGGAAATTCTCCAGCTCCAGAGAAAATAGTACCTCTAAGTAAGATACTATTAATAACTGATAACTACTTGGAAAAGGTAGTCAGCTTCTTTTAAAAGGTGGCCCTGATAAGTCAGCCATGCCCCAGTGGATGGTCGCACAACCAAGAGCATCGGGGGGCAGCACAACCTGTTCTTTATGGGTTAAAACTCATAAAGACACAAAGGTAGGTAAGTAGAGGAAGATGATAAATTTGGGAGAAGTGGGGGAGGCATGAAAATGATCAAAATACATTACACAAATTTCTCCAAAGTTGAAAAATGAGAAAACATCATAGAGAAAAATAAGAGAGCAATCAAAGTGGAGAATTAAAAATGGAGAGTAATAAAAAACAAGACAGAGACTAGTGACACACACATACCAGGAAGGAAAACATTTGAATTCTCCTTTATCTGCACATTCACATGTAATGGCATTCGTATGTCTCTGTGTATATATATGTGCTTATTTTTGCCTTTCAGTATTTTCAAAATTACTTTCTACATATTTAATTTACTGTATATAATTTAAAATATAACTATAATACTTAAACAAGTCTAAAAACAGGAAATAGCAGGTGACTTGTGAACATGTTTAAAACAGGATCCAATGGATGTACTTATTCATTAGGAGGATAGCTGGTGAGATCGTTCACCTCGTTGTAATGAAATTAAAGTAGAGTAGACACAATATGGAAATGATGAACAATAGTAGTTTGAATTTTTAACTGAGGGACAAAAAGTTTCATTAATATAGGGGTAAATGTTACAGAAATTGACAGATATTAGAATACTGTCAAAGATGCAATGGTTCCCTAACAGATAGCCCAATAATAATTGACATATCTAACTGTTTGATTCAAAAGCAACTTATATGTTGTGAACGGAGACACATACTTTTAATTACAACACATTTTAGGCAGAGTCAAGAGGATCTCTGTGAGTTTGAGACTTGCCTGGTCTACATAACAAGCTCCAGAACAGCCAGGACTATGTGAGGGAAAAAAAACCTGTCTCAAAACCAAGCAAATAAAAAGTAAGGTCTGGGGGACATGGACATATATGTCAGGGGGCATTTGAAAAATTAAGGGCCTCAGTACTGTATGACATGAGGTTAAATTCATTCAGCTACTCAAAGGCCAAAGACATGAAATTTGTTTATTGAAACTTGGATTTGCCACTTGCTCCTCATTTGACAGATGAGAACAAGAAACCTCTCAAAGATTAATAACTTCTTACTATGCCACAATACACACCAATTTACAAAAGAGGAAAATATTTTTCATTCATGTAAAGTCCCTGTGGGCAGCAGAATTTGAGCTGTAAATATGAGGAGGCCATCATACACCTCAAACTGCTCTTGTAACTAACTTAATTTAGGAAATTAATTCATGTTAAAGAAAGTAAGTATATTTTTATAACATTTTGAAAAGAAATGAAAGGAAGAAAGAGAAAGAAACGAAGAAGAAAGAAAGAAAGAAAGAAAGAAAGAAAGAAAGAAAGAAAGAAAGAAAGGAAGGAAGGAAGGAAGGAAGGAAGGAAGGAAGGAAGGAAGGAAGGAAGGAAGAAAGAAAGAAAGAAAGAAAGAAAGAAAGAAAGAAAGAAAGAAAGAAAAAGAAAAAAGAGTCAGAGGCAACAGAGAGAAAGGAAGGATAGGGAGGAATAGTCAAAGGGAAGGAGTGGAGAAAAAGAAGGAAGCAAGAAAATAAAAAAAGTTGTACAAAAAGAAGAAAGGAAGTCAGGAAGGAGGAAGAAAAAAATGAATAAAGAGATAGTGGAAGCGAGGGAGAGAAGGAAGGAAGGAAAGAAGGAAGGTATTGAGTTTGTTTTTAGGTTGTTGGTTAAATGACAGCTGTTGTCTGTGCACAACCCTGATGGAATCACAGTTTGAGACCATGTTCCAAAAAAAATCATCCTATATTTGTGAACTGTGATGCTGACTGGGTGTGAGTTCACTTAAATACTGTCAGAAAAACATCACAAAAGTGTTCATTATTTGTGATTTCACTGATTCAACTTTCTTTTTGTTTTGTTTTGTTTTGTTTTGTTCTGTTCTGTTCTGTTTTGTTTTTCGAGACAAGGTTTCTCTGTGTAGTGTTGCGTCTTTCCTGGAACTCACTTTGGAGACCAGGCTGGCCTCGAACTCACAGAGATCCGCCTGCCTCTGCCTCCTGAGTGCTGGGATTAAAGGCGTGTGCCACCACTGCCTGGCTGATGCAACTTTTGATGTAGGAAATATGACATCATTTAGGACTCCTGCTGTCCAACACGGCTCATGTAAAAAGTCAACATGCCTGGAAGATTTTTAAAGCTCTGCTACCCTGGTATTGTACTTACTGAGAGGACAGCAACTTTCCCAGGAAGATGTTGCCAATGGACCCTCCACCACATCTGTACAGATAGAAAAAATTACAATTTGACAAGATGTTTCATCCTTAGAGTCAATGTGGCCTTTGAGACTCCTTAAATGACAACGACTAAGACATATCTGGACAATGTTCTTGAGATTTGAATATCAACTCCATTCAGGGGAGTGTGGGAAGAATCAATGTTAAAGTAAAAAAAAAAAAAAAAACCAGTGACCAATATGCACCATATTGTGAGACCACTCCTGTGCTCAGATGCTCAGACCTGTGCAATCACTGTGCCAAATTCAGGAAATGGGTTTTTGTCTCCACAGCCAATGCATTCTGCACAAGAAGGTACCCTGTGTTCATATTGGTCACTTCCACTGAAACACCATTCTCACTTTAAAATACTCACCTTGTTATATTTTAATAAGAGTTAATTGTATATTGGAAAATATAATTTCTAAAGATTTAATCTTTATTGTATGCATAAAAGTCTGTATCATTTCAGCCCTGCAGCCTTTCTTTCCTGATCATATCTCAAGCTGTGGATCGACACAGACCTAAAGACCAAAACCAGTCCTGAGATCTCACTGCTTTGATCCCTTTCTTAACTCAACAGTGAACACAGTCCTTTTCTCCTCCATGAATTGGACAACAAAAGCTCTGTTTCATGTCTCCAGCTTCCTGGATCATTCCTGACCATTTTCTATTATGATTTATTCCCTTATATTCACTGAAATATCAGCAAGAAATAACAACATGTCCTAGAAACACATTAGATCCTGTCAATCGGAGACTTATTTATCTTATATTGACTCATGTGCATCTTTTGCCTGAGGGGAAGTGGTAAACTTCACTCCTCAATTTCTCTGCTTCTAAAGATCTCACACTGATCCCATTAGATCCGTTTTCACTGATTTCATGAGACAGGTTAGGAGAGACTACTTCTTCCCTTGTTGTGAAGACACCCAATGTAGGCAGTTCAGATAGAGTATTTCCTAATTTCCCTAATACCCTGTACTGATAAAGAACCTATCTCCATACTTACACTTAGATATTTTCCTTTCTGTGGATTTCAAATTAAAATTCATTATTGTATTCTACTGTTCTTTCCTGTGTTCTCTCTTCTTGAATCTTTAAAGTTATAAGAAATGGCAGATATAAATTTGGTTTGACACCATATTTTGACATTTATAACTCTCTGTTGTCAATAGTAGCATAATTTCCACTGTCAATACCTGTCCTTAGAAACAGATATGTTCAGTGACTCTTACAATCCAAAAGCTGCGTGTGTCATAGTAGATACTGAATGGTCTTCCACATGGCTAACAGGATGCAAAACCACCTCAGTCCATGAGTAGAAAGCAATGAGATGCATTTGCAACACACTCCAATCTTAAATGCACTTTGTGTTCCCACCTGCTTTCCTGTTCACTTTGTTCACATTTATTGTATGACATTTATTTTGGTTGTAAAGTTTTCATTTAGGAGACTAGAGAGAATAAACTGTGGTTAGGAACCCTTGCAGCTATGTGAGAACAGCTGGGTTAGTTCCCAGCACATACATGGTGGCTCATAACTGTCTGTAACTCTAGTTCAAAGAGGATCTGACAACGGATTCTCTCCTCTGAAGGCACTGCCATCTCTTGGTGCACATATATGCATGCAGGAAAAATACTAAGAAACACAAAACAAAAATAGATAGACAAACAAATCTTTTTTAAAAGTAAGTTTTCATTTTTAAACAAATTTTTTTTCATAGACAAATGTGAAGGCAAATAAGACTTTTGAGATTTGACTCAAATCAGTGTCCTCTAAGTACAGTCTGTCATGAGAGAAAAACTGTCATTTCCCAAATAGATTTCACAGCACAGGGGGACCTGATTTTTATGATGCCACCAGACATATGCTTTCTTTTTTTTCCTTTTTTTCTTGTTTTTTTCTTGTTTTTATTTTTTTTTCCAGAGCCAAGAACCAAACCCAGGACCTTGCGCTTGCTAGGCAAGTATTCTAACACTGAGCTAAATCCCCAACCCAACAGATGCTTTCTTAGCATTGCAAGAGTAAAGACTAAAGTGATAACTATAGATGAATTACTAATATCATTCCTTTGTAAAATATGCATCATAAAACACTAATGTGTTATGAAATAGTTTGAGAAGAAAATTAAGTTAATATAACATTGCATTTCAAATTCTGCATAATTACTAATTTTATAAAACTCATAATACACTCAAATAAAGGCAATGCACATGGATATGTAAAAGTGAAACTGAAAAATGTAAAAAACTTTAACTTTATCCAAACTAAAATAAAAAACTATGTGTGAATACAAATACAGCTGATGAGCAAATCCCTGCCCTGCCATCTATAAAGCCCTGTGCGCTATTTGCAACAATGATGATCAGTAAGGGAAGGCATGTGACCAGTTTGTACTCATCTTTAGATTATTTTTTAAACAGGATAAATAACTCAATCCCAAGAAAAATAGGGAAGTTTCAAGCAAGTCATTTTACCTCTGGTCATTCAATACAGACTGAGGTACTGCCTGTCTAATTCACATATAATGTTACATAAAAATATCTTATACTCAAGATAACAATTTACATCTATATCTTCCAGTATCGTGTGTGTCCTATATATCCATGAAAATGTTTACTCTGGTTATGAAAGCATAGTAACAATAGTAATCGTACTGCAAACTATAATCACACTTCAGGTATAAAAATAATACTGCAAAAAAAGTCTACATATGAGGTAAGGTAAGATGAATTATCACATTGACTTTTTACCACAATCCTTCAACACCTTTATAGGCTGACAGCATTATCCTGGTGTTACCCACAGTCACCCTCAGTCAGAGACTTATATTTCAGTAAGAACTAACAGCAACTGGCATGTACTTCTGTACACTTCTGACTTTCTCACTTACCTCTTAGCTATGCAACCATTCTTGGAAGTTCTCTCTTTGTCCCACAGATCTGTTTCTAATCAAGATTCCCATTACTAGACATCAGCTAGTAGGAAGGCCCTCTCTTCTTTGCTGGCTCTGCTGCTCAGACTGAAATACAAAGTACTCACCGGCCTGCTTAACTCTACATGATCATGTGGTCAATGGGCAGATACAGGCTCATTAATAAGAGCACTGTGTGAGTCATCTGAGGTAGAGATTTTGTCTCTGTGACCTGATTTCCCTCCAGAACTATAATTTTCATTTCACCTGAAGTGACAATAACAGTGCTGGCCTTGGGAGACATTATTTCTCAAACTTTTTCCACTTACTAATTAACAAGGATACTTAAGAGTTTCTTGTGAATATCTCCAAATGGATGAGATGTATTGAAGAGCCATTGAGTTTTCATGATCCCAGAAGGTTGACCAGGGTCCTATGGAAAGTGCTAGAAAGTTTGAGGTCAGATTTGTGAGAAAGGTAGAAAAGTATCTATGTCCTATTGGATTGCAGGATTTAGTCATTTCTTCCAAGACTGATCAAGTTAGTTTTTATGATCTACATAATTTCTTCTTAAATGTTTGACTATTTTATTCATGCATATATGTTTATATCTAGTGTAGCTGCCATTATATCCTTTCCAATTCCTTTCTTTTCTCATACCACAATTACATCAAGTTTCATACACTTAGTTGAGAGAGAAAGAAAGAAGAAAGGAAAGAAAGAAAAGGGAAGAGAAGGAAAGGGAGGGAAGGGAATGGTAGGGGAGGAAGGGGAGGTGAGGAGAGCAGAGGGGAGGAGAAGGGAGCGAAGGGGAGGGAAGGAAAGAAAAGGAAAGGAAAGGAAAGGAAAGGAAAGGGAAGGGAAGGGAAGGGAAGGGAAGGGAAGGGAAGGGAAGGGAAGGAAAGGGAAGGGAAGGGAAGGGAAGGGAAGGAAAGGAAAGGAAAGGAAAGGAAAGGAAAGGAAAGGAAAGGAAAAAGGAAGAAAAGAGACTGATAATTGATCCTAATATGTGCCTAGTGCAAGTTCATCTATGAAAGCAAGGTTAGCCACTTTTTAATTGGCAGAATTCTTAAAGAATTCTGATACTTCCTCTCCCAGAAGCCAGAAGTGTCCAACAGCTCTTCAGGTAGGAGTGGGACATCCTGACAACATACATTATTCATGGATCTTGCCTTCTTGATCTTGTGCAGGTTTTGTGTGTACTGTAATAACAAGCCAATTCCCATGTACAAGTTCTATTTACTGTTTGGACAAAACTCATTTCCTTGGAATCATCTGCTACCCCTTTTTCTTATATACTTTCTGCCTCTTCTTGCATGAAGATCCCTGAGTCTTGGGAAGAATAGTGTGCTATGGGCATCGCATTTTATCCCTGGGAAATCCAGGGTCTGTTATTCCCTGTACCTTTAATGACTATGGGCTTCTGTGTTAATCACTATGAATGCAAAAAAATGGTTTTCTGGTGAGGTTGATGGATAGACTAATCCTCCAGCATAAAAGTATGAGATTGAAGGTGTTTATTACTATGTCAACTTAGCAGAATATTAGTAATAGTTTCTCCCTCAGTGTCTCTACACTCTCTAGCCACATATTCTTATCCCTGAAAATGATGCCAGACAGGGGTTCCATCTTGTGAACTCAGCCTTCAAATAGTTCATGAAGCAGTTTATTACACCCATGGTGATCAAGAAACTATTGCACCACATTTGTTGTTGGTGTTGCTCTCAAGGTTCATAGTTCCATAATATTTGTGGTTATGTCTGACACTGTGAAAACTACCTGGTAGAGATGGATCTTCCACCATTCATCAGCTTGTTCTTCAACTCAAGTATGTGATATCTTTACCAATAGGGTCTTACAATCTATGGATGAAAAACACATAAATGTTACAGGCTATTTACATTGTTCTTGGTTTTCCTCAATCTATTTCTTAACTTTCAAGCACCTAACCAGCCCCATTTTAGAGGACTTAGCAGAAGACCATACTAAGGATAATGAGAAAACTATCTAAAGAAGTGGAACTAAAGGGGAAAACATGATGTCACACTTGTTGCTGAATATCATTTTTAAAGATGTCACATATGTTTATGCTCTAAAACATTTGTTTATTGATGCAAAAATGTGTTGCATTTTTTTCTGTTGCATTTGTTTAATTCTGTGAAGCTGTGTTACTTTGCCTGACAAAAATTACAGTCACTCCCTTAACATGCACACTCACAGAGACATACATAAATATTCTGAATCTATAATTACAACTGCCTTCGTCTATACAGTGTTATTTGTATGTATAAAATTTCAGTGCTGAGGATTTGGTATTTGATGACCTATTCAGTGACACTTCCCTGGGGAAGACTATCACCCACAATCTCAGCATTCTTCGGTTTTTTATAGTTCTCTGTCTATGGGTGAGGACTCAAGATTTGGCCCTTCAATGTTACCATGTCTATCAATATCATCCTTATTTATATCTTGTTTAGGAAGCCACATTAATGATACTTCATGGGTATAGTCTCTATAACATTAGTAGAAGCTGCATTCACAAGGCCAATTTCCTGTTCCTCTGGCTCTTGCAATCTTTTCAACCTCTCTCACACTGTGATCCAGGAGCCTGTAGTACAGTTCTGGTTGTATGAATCAAATGGGTCTGAGAAAGAGGTCTCTTGTTCTCTTTAATTTGATGTGATGTCCTTCTCTATAATGGTCTCCATCTGTTGCGAAACATATTTCCAGGATATAGGGTGAACCTATACTTTTCTGTAGTTTAAGGACAAACATTTACAATATGATTAGGATCCTAACATAGACTGTCAAGTCCAGGTCCAAGACTACAACAAGGTTAAGAGAAAAAAGAGCTACAGTGTAATGAAATGAAACTTAAGACCTCCCCACTTCTTTTTAATATGAGGGAATAAATTCACACATGAATTGTACTGGTCATGGTCTTTATTATTCTGCTTTGGCGTTTTCTTCACAACTTATATACACATTTAACTGCAACTTTAGGCAGCAAAAAAAAAAGGTTACAGAAAACTCTTCTCAGGGTTACAAAGCATTTCTTATATAAGTGATAATTGACACAGGCAGCATATGCTTGCCAGCTGTTGATAATGGGTGGCTGTAGCTGTGTTTTTAAATTTTTTAAAAAAAAAGTGGCATTTTTGGCTGCACATTATTTTCCTAAAGAGATTACTCTAAGGTGTGACAAGGGGAGAAGGCTAAGCTATTGAGAGATCTAAAGAAAAAGTAGAGAAATTGCTGGGCTGCGGTGGTGCATGCTTTTAATCCCAGCACTTGGGAGGCAGAGCCAGGTAGATCTCTGTGAGTTCAAGGCCAGCCTGGTCTACAGAAAAAGATCCAGGACAGTCACCAAGGGTACACAGAGAAACCCTGTCTCGAAAAACCAAGAGAGAGAGACAGAGAGACAGAAAGAAACTATATACTACTCTACATCCCTTGAGTTTATTTAACATTTTAGGCTAACATTATGTGGCAAAGCTGTCAGTTTCTCTTTGCAGCTTCCAGCAGAGGAGAACAGCTGCAGCCCCTTGGCTGGGAACCACATGCTAATAACTAATAAGTGGAGTGATGTCTACTGGTAAACATGGTGAGCTGTGTAAATCAGAATGGGAAGCAAGCAGCACAGTTTCTCAACAGCACTTTCACCAAAGCCTGACAGAGAAAAAACATCTCAGATCTAAAAATACAATTTCTGTCCTGAAGCCTCAGCATGGAGAGAACCTTGTATTATTTTTCGTTCAAGGCTATGAAGCCAGGCCATCTCCCCGTAGTTCTGGTCATTTGTGTAGCATTCTCGCTGTAACTAGACATAAAGCTGAGTTCTTTCAGGCTAGGTTTGATTGATTAGCTAGTTAATCGCCTGTAATTCACATAAAATCCATGACTGAAAGTAAGCAGTTAGTAAACTGAAATTAAAATCTAGGACCAAAAACTGAGGTTAGAATGTTCATACAAAGTGGTGATTATTGCAAGATCAGAGCAAGTAAGTGCTGGATCCATTTAAAAGCTGCTGTCAGGGGAAACACAGAGTATTTTTTGTCACCTTATTATCTGAAGGACTTTATTTCAACAAATAGAGACACTTCATAATTACATCCCTGAGTTTAATCTGCGAAAGTCTCCCTTGTGATCTTATCACAGACACACTTCATCTGTCCTGGTTTGCCCTGTCAGCATAGGTAATTATAGAGAACAGGCTTCTAAGTTTCTTCTAAGTTGTTTTATTTACCTGATTAAAACAATGTAAAGAGAAGTTATCCTTCTGTCAATACACTGGAATGACAGTGCCCAAGAATGAGAATAACCCTGCTAAGTTGTGAAACAAGTCCCAAGCTGCTTTAGAGGAGAACCATTACACAAGGGAACCATAGAGAGAAGCAATCAGAATTTATAGGCAATATTCCTCATAACGCCTGTCTATGAGTCTCCTCTATCAGATAGGTTGTCATCTGGTGGGTTGGCCTTATAATTGACAGCTGTTATCTACCAAATGTATTTGTGGAATCCATCAGGAATCATGCTGGTTTAGTAAAGTGACAGTAGCAGATTCTCCATAAATTGACTGAACTTCACTACTTCTGGGTAGTTAGTTTCCTGTACCAGGCATTTTTCCTTGTGTAAAGAAGAAAAACTTCTGAAATCTTTTTACATTGCCATTATTAGCCTGAAACCAAACACAGACACAATCTTACAAACTTTGATGTATATGTGTGTGAAAATCTATTGTTTACATGCATATGTGTACAGATATATACATATATACTAAATTTTCTTTCCTATCACTAACTAGGAGAAATTTATGTTGACTGTAGGGAAATGTATGCAAAGAGATAGTTACATAAAGTGAATAAAACTAGTCATAGAAAATCAGACGCAGCAGGAACACCTGCCCAGCTTGGCTCCAGTTGCCAGCCAGCAGGCAGGGCTCCTGCTGGAAGACCCCCATTCACCAAGACCCCCCCAGAAGATCCAGCAATCTACACACCCTCCCCCATAGGCATCTACCGGAAACCCCAGTCACTTCCTGATGCTTGGAAACCAACCCCCCAGCTCTCATTGGGTGTAGAGGTGAGTGACTCTGTTCATTCTCAGTAAGTCCTGCCCCTAGGACCCATTACTGGGCCCCAGCCATTCCCTCAGAAATGTCCAGCCAACTCAGACTCAGTTCCAGGCCAACAGGTAGGGCGCCTGTGGGAAGGGCTCCCTTCACCAAGACCTGCCAGCAGACCCTGCAATCTACATGCCTTGCCCTCATACCCATCCACCCCAGACCCCAGTCACTTCCTGAGGCTTGGAAATAAACCCCCAGCTCTCATCTGTCCTAGAGAGAGAGAGAGCTCTCCTTGAACAAAAAGCTGTCATTGGACCAAGACTAACTTCAGGAGACAGGGAATCTGCCAGTCCTCATTAGACCAAGAGTGGCTTTCTGAGAAGTAGAATCTGCCACCTCTCATTGGACCAAGAGGCTTCCTGAAACACAGAGTCTTTCAGATCTGACTGGACCAAGAGCCCTGATAAGACCAAGAGCGAATCAGTGAGTCACAGGATCAACTAGCTTGGGTTGACCCAAGAGAAGCTCCCTGAGACACAGAATCTGCCTGCTCCAATTAGACCAAGAACTAAGATAGGACCCAGACAGGCCCCCTGAGACACAGACACAACAAGCACAGAATAGACCAACAGCAACTTGCTCAGACACAGGCACTTCTTATACCCATTAGAGGAAAAGATGGGAAGACATCAAGGCAGAAGTACATACAACAACATAAAGAGCAATACAGCAGCACCAGAACCTAGCCCTCCTCCAACAGCGAGACCTGAATATCACAGGGCAGAAGAAGCAGAAGAAAGTGTCCTAAAGAATAGCTTCATGAAGATGCTAGAGGCCTTTCAAGAAAAAATGAAATTAAGGAAAAGACAAAAAAATGGAAGGAATCAAAATGAAATTGAGAAAAAGACAAACAAAAATTGGAAGAAATCTATAAAGAAATAGAGGAAAAGAAAATTAAAAAATTGGAAGAAATCAATAAATTCCTTAAAGAAAATCATGAAAAAGCTATTAAACAGGTGACAGAAACAGGTCAAGACCTGAAAAGGGAAATAGAAACAGTGAAAAAGACACAAACAGAAAGAATGTTGGAAATAGAAAATCTGAGTAAATGAACAGGAAACACAAATGCAAGCATAACCAACAGAATACTAGAGACTGAAGAGAGAATCTCTGGTGTAGAGGCTCAAAACACTGAAGATCAAAAACATTGAAGAGAGCCTATGTTGGAGAGGATGTAGAGAAAGGGGAACACTCCTCCACTGTTGTTGGGAATGCAAACTTGTACAACCACTTTGGAAATCAATATGGTGCTTTCTTAGAAAATTGGGAATCCACCTCCTTCAAGACCCAGCTATACCACTCTTGAGCATATACCCAAGGAGTGCTCAATCATACCACAACGACACATGCACAACTATGTCCATAGCAGCATTATTTGTAATAGCCAGAACCTGGAAACATCCTAGATACCCTTCAACTGAAGAATGGATAAAGAATATGTGGTACATATACACAATGAAGTACTATTCAGCACAGGAAAACAGTGACTTCATGAGGTTTGCAGGCAAATGGATAGAACTAGAAAATATTATCCTGAGTGAGGTAACCCAGACTCAGAAAGACAAACATGGTATGTACTCACTCATAAGTGGATACTATATATAAAGCAAAGGATAACCAGACTGCAACTCACAACTCCAGGGAGGCTACCTAGTAAGGAGGACCCTAAGAAAGAAACAGGAATCACCCAGTGACAGAGAAATGGATGAGATCTTCATGAGCAAACTGGGGATAATGGAGGGGGGTTAATGGAAGGCAAGTATTGGGGAAAAGTGAGCTTAGGGGAGCTTAAGGTCCCAGCTGGATCAGGAACAGAGTGGGAGAACAAAAAAAGAGATACCGTGATAAATGAACACCCCTTGGGAATAGGAAGAAGCAGAGTGCTAGAGAGGTTCCCTGAAATTCACAAAGATACCTCCACTATAGACTATTGGCAATGGTGGAGAGAGTGCCTGCTCTGACCTACTCTGGTGATTGGATGGCTGAACACACTAACTGTCATGATAGAACTCTCATCCAGTGACCGGTAGAAGCAGATGTAGAGATCCTCAGCGAAACTCCAGGTGGACCTCCAGGAGTACAGTCGTGAGAGAGATAAGCAGGATTATATGAGCAAGAGATACTGAGACCATGATTGGAAAAAGCACATGGAAAAATAGAAAAACTAGCAGAAACACCTAAACTGTGAACCAATAACTGAGGAGCCCCCATGGAACTGGACCAGACCCTCTGGATAAGTGAGACAGTTGATGAGCTTGAAATATTTAGGAGTCTCCCAGGCAGTGAGACTGGGACCTGTCCTTGGTGCATGAGTTGGCTTTTTGGAACCTAGGGCCTATCCCAAGACACTTTGCTCAGCCTTGGTGCAGGGAGGAGAGGACTAGACCTACCTCAACTGAATCTGCCATACTGGGCTGACTCCCCAGGGGAGACTTTGCCTTGGAGGAGGTGGGAATTGGAGGTAGATTGGGGGAAAGGCTGAGGGATGGGAGGAGGGAGGTCAGGCAAATCTGTGGCTAATGTGTAAAATTAAATTAATTGTAAAATAAAATTATTTATTAAAAAATAGATAGTTGGATCAATGACTGTGGAGTGTACATGGGACTGGACTAGGCCCTCTGCATGGTGAGATAGTTGTGTAACTTGATTTGCTTGGGAGAGTAGCGAGGGGCGCTGGTGGTTGTTTCAGAATCCATCCGTGGTATATGAGGAGCCCACTACTTATGATGGAACACGTCATGCAGCCTGAGGCAAGGGAAGGGCTTGGACTTGCCTCTACTGGATGTGCCTAACCATGGGAGGCCTTGCCTTCTTGTGGGGAAGAAGTGGGAAGTTGGTTAGGAATGGAATGTTAGGGGGAGCTGGAGGAGGGAAGAGGGAGATTTTTTGATTGGTATGTAAAATGAAAGAAAATATTTTCTTAATAAAAAAACAATTCTACAGGATACTCCTACAGCTGATAAACTTGAGTAATGTGGAAGGATACAAAATTAACTCAAAAAAATCAGTAGCCCTCCTATATACAAATGATAAAAGGTCAGAGAAAGAAATCAGTGAAACATCACCCTTTACAATAGCCATAAATAATATAGAATGCCTTGGGGTAACTCTAACTGAGCTTGCGAAAGACCTGTATGATAAGAACTTTAAGTATCTGAAGACAGAAATCAAAGAAGATATCAGAAAATGGAAAGATCTCCCATGCTCATGGATAGGTAGGATTAACACAGTAAAAATGGCAATCTTACCAAAAGCAATCTACAGATTCAATGCAATCCCCATCAAAATACCAACACAATTCTTCACAGACCTGGAAAGAACAATACTCAACTTCATATGGAAAAACAAAAAATCCAGGATAGTCAATAAAACAACCTCTAGAGGCACCACGATCCTTGACTTCAAACTCTCCTATAGAGCTACAATAATAAAAACAGCTTGGTACTGGAATAAAAACTGACATGTGGACCAATGGAACCAAACTGAAGAACCTGACTTTAATCCACACACCTATGAACATGTGATTTTCACATAGAAGCCAAAACTGTACAATGGAAAAAGAAAGCATCTTCAACAAATGGTGCTGGCATAACTGGATGTCAACATGTAGAAGACTGCAAATACATCCAAATCTGTCAATATGCACAAATCTTAAGTCCAAGTGAATCAAAGACCTCAACATAAATCCAGTTACACTGAACTTGATAAAAGAGAAAGTAGCAAGTATTCTTGAATGCAATGGTACAGGAGAGAACTTTCTTAATATAACACCAGACACTGAGAGCATCAAATAATAGGTGAGACCTCTTGAAATTGAGAAGCTTTTATAAGGCAAAGGACATGATCAATAAGACAAAACAACAGCCTACAGAATGGGAAAAGATCTTCACCAATTCCACATCTGACAGAGGGCTGATCTCCAAAATACAGAAAGAATTCAAGAAACTAGACAACAAAATAACAAACAATCAGCTAAACAGAGAATTCTCAAGAGAAGGCTCTCAAATGGCTGAAAGACATCTAAGAAATTGCTCAACATCCTTAGTCTTCAGGAAAATGCAAATCAAAGTGACTGTGAGATACCATTTTACAGCTGTCAGAATAGCAAAGATCAAAAACACTGAAGACAGCTTATGTTGGAGAGGATGTGGAGCAAGGGAAACATGCCTCCACTCTTGGTGGGAATGCAAACATGTACAGCCCCTTTGGAAATCAGTATGGTAGTTTCTCAGAAAATTGGCAATCAATCTACCTAAAGACCCAGCTATACCACTCTTGAGCATATAACCAGGGAATGCTCAATCATACCACAAGGGCACATGCTCAACTATGTTCATAGCAGCATTAATAGTAATATCCAGATCCTGGAAACAACCTAGATTCTAGATGTCCCTCAATTGAAGAATGGATAAAGAAAATATGGCACATACACACTATGGAGTACTACTCAGCAGTTAAAAAAATGACATCATGAAATTTGCAGGCAAATGGGTAGAACTAGAAAATATAATCCTGAGAGATGTAACTTAGACTCAGAAGGACAAACATGGTATGTACTCACTCATTAGTGCATACTAGATGTAAAGTAAATGATAACCAGAATACAAGCCACAGTCCCTGAGTGGGAGAGCAATGAAAAAGATGTCTTGATAGAGGGAGACATTACGGGGTAAGAGAGAAACAGTGCTAGAGAAGTTCCCAGGAATACAGAAGGATGATCCCACCTCAGACTACTGGCCTACTCAGATTGATGGCCTAACAATCATCATAGCGCCTTCATCCAGTAAGTGAAGAAAGTAAATGCAGATGTTCATGGCCAGAGGCCAGGTGGAGCTCCAGGAGTCCAATCAATGAGAGAGGCAATATTCTATGACAAGAGATATCAAGATCATAATGGGGAAATGTACAGAGATGGCCAGCCAAACTAGTGGGAACTCATGAACTGTGGACCAATGGCTGTGGATCTCCCATGGAACTGGACTAGGCCCTCTGCATAAGCAATACAGTTGTTTGGTTTGAATTGTTTAGGAGGTCCCTAAACAGTGGAATCAGAATCCATCCCTGGTGAATGAGCGGGCTTTTTGGAGCCCAGTGCCTATGGTGGGACACCTTGGGCAAACTTGATGCAGGGCAGAGAATTTTGGACATGCCTCATCTGAATGTACCATGTTTTGATGACTCCCCATGGGAGGCCTTGCCTTGGAGGAGGTGGGAATGGGTGGTTGGTTGTGGGGGGAAGCTGAATTGTGGTAGAACGGAGGAGAGGAGGATCAATGGTAGGTTTATAAAATGAATGGAAAATTTCTTAGTAATATAAAGAAAGAAAAAAAGAAATGATAATCTCTTCCCACTGAGGAGATGAGGTAATTAAACTCAAAACCTGTATCTGACACTCCATTGAACATCTTCTTAAATCAACTCAGCATGCTATGCTAGGATAGCAAGCATCAAAGTTAGGTGTTTTTTGGTGGTGGTAGTGGAATATATGTTATTGTGATATTTCTAACACCTTATATAACTCATTCAAGGAATATTATAAATTATTTGCCATTATTCATTCAGATCTGGGTGTTTTGGTAGCTGCACATTTGAAATCTTTAGAGTTGAAGTGAGGGAGTGCAATCACCTATGGTATGTTTGTATGTCTATCTGTATGTGTATGTGTGTCTATGTTTGTGTGAGAGAGAGATGTGTACTTTTCACACATCCACTTAAGCTTCAGTATCTCCTTCATCAGCTTCCATTGATGCACTAAGCAACCATCTTCTGGTCCTTCACAGCTTCTGTATAGATTTGAGATTTTTGGCATTGTCTGCTGCCTGTCAACAGAACCACATCACTGGTTGAAAAAAAACTAATAGGCTGTACATGTCTCTGACAGCTGTTCAAATTCATTTATAAGGATACTCATCAGGACAGGCAGAAACAGGGGTATGACAACAATACATAAAATATGAAATTATGTGTGGAATATGATTTAGAGCTTTTGAAGAATCCTGGCCACAATAAATTACTTACACTGAGTACTTAACCTGAATGGTCATCCTGTGAACACTGTTGATTTGAAAAGAGGGTTTGATTGGTTCAAGTGGGTGCATGAAACTCTAACCATATAAACAAAACTCTGCATGTCTTAGAGTATAGTAATCTAAGTCCTGTAGCTGGAGAGCTTCTCTCTGGTTCTGGCCAAGGCCCTGCAGTCCCACAGCCCACTGATAAAATAAAAACACAGATGCTGATATTTAAACTGTTTGGCCTAATGGCTCAGGCATCTTGCTATCTAGTTCCTATATCTCAAATTAACCCCTATTAGTCTGTAAGTTGCCATGTGGCTTGTGGCTTACTGGTACCTTACATCTCACTTGTCATGGCGGTTGCTGGCAGTGTCTCACTGTCTCAGCCTTCCACTTCTCAGAATTCTCTTCTTTCCTTGTCCTGCCTATACTTCCTGCCTGGCTGGGCAATGAGTGTTTTATTTATTAATCAATCAGAGAAACACATTTAACATACAGAACATTCCACAGCAGAGTCCATGAGCACCAATTAGACTAAGAGCTCCCACTGGACCAAGAGTATCAATCAGATAAAAAGAGCTTCCCTCAGACACAGACACCACTTGCACCAAGTGTAGAAAGAGATTGGTAGACACCAGTGAAAAAATACAGTCAAAAAAAAGACAAAAACAAAAATATGGCTCCATCAGAACATACAGAACATACATCAGCAAGGCCTGAACGTCCCAACACAGAAGAAGCAGAAGAAATTGACTTTAAAAATGACCTTAAGAAGATGATAGAGATCTTTAAAGAAGTAGTGAAAAATTCCCTTAAAGAAGTCAAGGAAAAGTCAAACAAAAAATGGGAAGAAATCAGTAAATGCCTTGAAAGCCAAGAGAAATCAATTAAACAAGTGAGAAAAAAACAGTTCAAGATTTGAAAACTGAAATCGAGACAATAAAGAAGTCACAAACTGAGGGGATGCTGGAAGTGGAAAATCTGAGTAAACAAACAGGAACTACAGATGCAAGCATAACCAACAGAAGGCAAAAGATGGAAGAGCGGATCTCTGGTGTTGAAGATACAATAGAGGAAATAGATTCATCAGTCAAAGAAAACTCTAAAGCCAACAAAATCTTGACTCAGTGTCCAGGAAATTTGGGACACAATGAAAAGACCAAACCTAAGAATAATAGGGATAGAAGAAGGAGAAGAATCCCAACTCAAAGGCACAGAAATTATTTGCAAAAAAAAATCATTGAAGAAAACTTTTCCAAACTAAAGAAGGAAATGCCTATAAAGATACAAGAAGGTCACAGAATATCAAATAGACTGGATACAAAAAAAGAAGTCCCCTCCCCACATAATAGTCAAACCACCAAACATACAGAATAAAGAAAAAAATATTAAGATCTGCAAAGGAAAAAGGCCAAGTAACACATAAAGGCAGACCCATAAGAATAACACATGATTTCTCAATGGAGAATCTAAAAGCCAGAAGGTCCTGGACAGATGTTATGCAGACACTAAGAGAGTATGGATGCCAACCCAGAAAATTGTACCCAGAAAAACTCTCAATCAACATAGACGGAGTAAGCAAAATATTCCATGATCAAACCAGATTTAAACAATATCTCTCCACAAATCCAGCCCTACAGAAAGCACTTGAAGGAAAAATCCAACCTATGGAACTTAGATACAAATACCAAAGAAAGGAAACATACAACACAACCACCAAAAAATAACAAGAATTAACAATCACTGGTCATTAATATCCATCAATATCAATGCTCTCAATTCACCTATAAAAACACACAGGCAAACAGAATGGATATGAAAACAAGATCTGTCCATTTGCTGCATACAAGAAACACAACTCAACTTCAAAGACAGACACTACCTCAGAATAAAAGGCTGGGAAAAGATTTTCCAATCAAATGGATTTAAGAAGCAAGCTGGTGTAGCTATCCTAATATCTAATAAAATAGACTTCAAACTAAAATCAATTGAAAGAGATCAGGAAGAGCATTATATATTTATCATGGGGAAAATCCGACAAGATGAAGTCTCAATTCTGAATATTTATGCCCCAGATACAAGGGCACCTACATTCAAAAAAGAAACATTACTAAAGCTTAAATCGCACATCAAACACCACACACTAGTAGTGGGAGACATCAATACCCCACTCTTACCAATGGACAGGTCTACCAGACAGAAACTCAACAGAGAAATAAGGGAACTAACAGACATTATGACTCAAATAGACTTAATAGATATCTACAGAATATTCCACCCTAACACAAAACAGTATATGTTCTTTTCAGTGCCCCATGGAGCCTTCTCCAAAATCGACCACATCCTTGGTCACAAAGCAAATCTCAACAGATACAAAAAAAATTGAAAAAATCTCCTGTATTTTACCTGACCACCATGGCTTAAAGTTAGATTTCAACAACAACAAAAATTACAGAAAGCCTACAATCTCATGGAAACTGAATAATGCCCAATTGAATCACCAATGAGTCAAAGAAGAAAGAAAGAAATTAAAGATTTCCTAGAATTCAATGAAAAGAAATCTACTACATACCCAAACTTATGGGTCACCATGAAAGCAGTGCTAAGAGGAAAATTCATAGCTCTAAATGCCCACATAAAGAAGTTGGAGAAATCTCACACTAGTGACCTAACTGCACAGCTGAAAGCTCTAGAACAAGAAGAAGCAAACTCACCCAGGAGAAACACACACCAGGAAAAAATCAAATTGAGGGCTGAAATCAATAAAATAGAAACAAAGAGAACAATACAAAGAATCAATGAAACAAAGAGTTGGTTCTTTGAGAAAATCAACAAGATGGAAGCTCTTATCCAAATTAACCAAAAAACAGAGAGCATTGAAATTAACAAAATCAGAAATGAAAAAGGAGACATAAAAACAGACAACAAGGAAATCCAGAGAAACATCAGGTCATACTTCAAAAACCTGTACTCAACAAAATTGGAAATCTGAAAGAAATGGATGATTTTCTGGATAGATACCCCATACCAAAGATAAATCAAGACCATATAAACTATTTAAATAGACCAATAACCAGTAAGGAGAATAGAATCAATCATTAAAAGTCTCCCAATCAAAAAAAGCCCAGGACCAGAGGGTTTCAGCACAGAATTCAACCAGATTTTCAAAGAACAGCTAATATCAATACTCTTCATATTCTTCCACAAAATAGAAACAGAAGGAATATTACCAAACTCTTTATGAGGCTACAATTACCCTGATAACCAAAACACAAAAATGCAGGAAAGAAAGAGAATTACAGACCAGTCTCCCTCATGAATATTGATGCAAAAATACTAAATAAAATATTGGCTAACCAAATACAGGAACACATCAAAAAGTTATCCACCATGACCAAGTAGGCTTCATCCCAGGGATACAAAGATGGTTCAACATATGAAAATCTGTCAATGTAATACACTATAAATAACAAAACTGAAAGAAATAACCACATGATCATCTCATTAGATGCTGAAAAAGCCTTTGACAAAATCCAACACCCCTTCATGATAAAGGTTCTAGAGAAATCAGGAATACAAGGAACATACCTAAACATAATAAAGGCAATTTACAGCAAGCCAACAGCCAACATCAAATTAAATGGAGAGAAACTCAAAACTATTCCACTAAGATCAGGAACAAGACAAGGCTGTCCACTCTCCCCATACTTAACATAGTACTTGAAGTTCTAGCTAGAGTAATAAGACAACAAACGGAGATCAAGGGGATACAAATTGGAAAAGAATAAGTCAAACTTTCACCATTTGCAGACAATATGATAGTATACATTAGTGACCCAAAAATTCAACCAGGGAACTCCTACAGCTGATAAACTCCTTGAGTAATGTGGCAGGATACAAAAAAAATTAGTAGTCCTCCTATATACAAATGATAAAAGGTCAGAGAAAGAAATCAGAGAAACATCACCCTTTACAATAGTCATAAATAATATAAAATACGTTGGGGTAACCCTAACTAAGCAAGTGAAAGACTTATATGATAAGAACTTTAAGTCTCTGAAGAATGAAATCAAAGAAAATATCAGAAAATGGAAAGATCTCCCATGCTCATGGACAGGTATGATTAACACAGTAAAAATGGCAATCTTACCCAAAGCAATCTACAGATTCAGTGCAATCCCCATCAAAATCCCAACACAATTCTTAACAGACTTGGAAAAACAATACTTAACTTTATATGGAAAAACAAAAAAACCTAGGATAGCTTAAAAAATCCTGTATAATAAAGCAACCTCTGGAGGCATCATGATCCCTGACCTCAAGCTCTACTATAGAGCTACAGTAATAAAAACAGCTTGGTACTGGCATGAAAACCATCACATGGACCAATGAAAATGAATTGAAGACCCTGACATTAATCCACACACCTATGAATATGATTTTTGACAAAGAAGCCAAAACTGTACCATGGAAAAAGAAAGCATCTTCAACAAATGGTGCTGGCATAACTGGATGTCAACATGCAGAAGATTGCAAATAGATCCATATCTGTCACCATGCACAACACTCAAGTCCAAGTGAACCAAAGACCTCAACATAAATCCAGTTACACTGAACTTGAGAAAAGAGAAAGTAGGAAGTAGTCTTGAACACATTGGCACAGGAGACCACTTCCTAAATATAACACCAGGAGCAAAGACAGTGAGAGCAACAATTAATGAATGAGACCTACCAAAACTGAGAAGCTTTTGTAGAGCAAAGGACACGGTCAATAAAACAAAATGACAACCTGCAGAATGAGAAAATATCTTCACCAACCCCACATCTTGACAGAGGGCTGATCTCCAAAATATATAAAGAAATCAAATACCTAGACTTCAAAATACTGAACAATCCAATTCAAAAATGGGCTACACAGCTTAACAGAGAATTCTCAACAGAAGAATCTCAAATGCCTGAAAGAAATTTAAGGAATTGCTCAACATCCTTAGTCATCAGGGAAATGCAAATGAAAGCAACTCTGAGATACCATCTTACACCTGTCAGAATGGCTAAGACCAAAAATACTGATGATTGGTTATATTGGAGAGGATGTGGAGAAAGGGGAACACTCCTCCACTGTCGGTGGGAATGCAAACTTGTAAAGCCACTCTGGAAATCAGTATGGCAGTTTCTCAGAAAACTGAAAATAAGTCTTCCTCAAAACCCAACCATACCACTCTTGGGCATAAACCCAAGAAATGTTCAATCTTACCACAAAGACACATACTCAACTATGTTCATATCAGCATTATTCATCATAGCAAGAACCTGGAAACAACCTAGATGCCCCTCAACTGAAGAATGGATAAAGAAAATGTGGCACATATATACAATGGAGTACTACTCAGCAGTAAAAAAACAATGATATCCTGAAATTTGAATGCAAATGGATAAAACTGGAAAACATCATCCTGAGTGAGGTAAACCAGATTCAGAAGGACAAACATAGTATGTACTCACTCTTAAGTGGATACTTGATGTGAGGAAAGGAATGGCCAGACTGCAACCCGCAGCCACATAGAGGCTAGCCAACAAGGAAAGACCGTAGGAGGGAGACATGGATGGCCCAGCAAAGGAGAAGCAGATGAGATCTACAAGAATGGACTGGGAGTGAGAGGGTGGTGAAGGGCAAGGAGAGGGGATGAGAACATAGGGAAATGGGAGGGTCAAGCTGGAACAGGGACAGAGTGGCAGGGCAGAAGGGAGATACCCTGAGAGATGAGGACATCATGGTTATAGGAAGAGGCAGGGTCCTGGGGAGGTTCTCAGGAATCCACAAGGATGACCCCACCTGGGAATGTTGGCAGTGGTCTAAAGGTTGCCTGGACTGGTCTACTCTGGTGACCAGTCTAGTGAATACCCTAACCATCATTATAGAGCCTTCATCCAGTGACTGATGCAGGCAGATGCAGAGATCCATGGCCAGGCACCAGGCTGAGCTCTGGGAATCCAATCAATGAGAAAGAGGAGGGATTCTGCAGGTGGAGGACGTCGAGATCATGATGGGAAGAATTGCAGGGATGACTGGCCACACTGGTGTAAGCCCATTAACTGTGTAGCCCCCATGGGACTGGACTAGGCCTTCTGGATACAGAAGATGGTAGTTTGGCTCAAACTGTTTGGGGGCCATCCAGACAGGGGGATCGGGAGCCATCCGTGGTGCATGGGCATGGTTTTGGGAGCCTAGTGCTTGTGGTGTGATACCTTGTGATGCCTTAGTTCAGTGGGAAGGGCCTTGGACCTGCCTAGGCTCTGTGCGGGCTCTGCTGACTCCTCATGGAGGACCTTGATTTGGGGGATGTGAGAATGTAGACTGGCTTGGGAGGGAGGGCTGTGGGGTGGGACATGGGAGGAGATGGAATCTGTGGGTGGTATGTAGAGTGAGCAGAAATTTTCTTAATAAATATAATTGAAAAGAAAATCATAATTTATGACCTGGAGAGATAGCTCAATGTTTAAGAGCACTCGCTGTTATTCCAGAGATCCTGAGTTCAAATCCTAGCAAGTACATGGTAGCTTACAACCACGTGTAATGAGATTTGGCGCCCTCTTTTGGCATGCGGGCATACACACATTCAGAACACTGTATGCATAACAAATAAATACATCTTTAAAAAGAGAAAATTTGTAACATGGGGGTCTGTTTTTATTTGTTAAGAATTATCATTATTCATTTCACATACCAATCACAGATGCCTCTCTTCCTTCCTCCCCATCCTCCAGCCTCCCCTCACCCGAACACATCCCATTCCCTCCTACAAGAAGGTAAGGTCTCAGATGGGAAGTCACCAGAGACTGGTACATTCAGTAGAGGCAGGTCCAAGCCCCTCCCCCATCTCAAGGCTGTGCAAGGTGTCACACCATAGGTAGTGAGCACTAAAAAGACAGCTCATGCACCAGGGATGGATGCTGATCCTACTGCCAGGGGGGCCTTTAAGCACATCAAGCTACACAACTGTCTCATTTATGCAGGGGTACTAGTACAGTCCCGTGGAGGCTCCACAGTTGATCTAAATTTCATGAGTTCCCAATAGTTTGGTTTGGTTTTCTCTGTAGGTTTCCTCATTATGAAAATAGGGCTTCTTAAGACCTTAACCTTAAGTTAAGGAACTTACAGCAATTGTTTTGCTAACTTGACATGGGAACAAACTGCCTCCTAATATTTATGTTTGTACAAACTGCAACCTCCATCATTGAATAAACTTTTACACCCCAAAATTTCCATTACAATTTTTGTATCACCTGTGTTTTATTATCCCTATTCCTTAAAGTCATTTCACACCTTCACAATTTGTTTCTAGCTCCCTGAATTCTATAAATACACCATTTATTCAGGCAAATCTAGAGAGTCAAAGCAAGTGTCCACATATAAGAGAGAACATAGAGCATCTGTCTTCCTGTGCCTGAGTACCTCAACATTTCATCATGGATGAGAGGGTTTCCTACAAGGATCTAGTCTTCTCTGAGGGACGATTCACCTTAACAGTTCTCAGAGGTGTGGGGAGATGTGCTTTCTTCAGTGATGGAGCCACTAATAATTTGCCCCTGCTCCAAGTAAATACCCTCTAATCAGTGTTCTGGCAAAATCTAATTAAACACTGTAGGCACACACAAAGTAGGACACAAAAGTAGGAGGGAGTTGTATTGAGAAGAACAGTTTCACTCGCAAAGGGAGTGGGATGAAAGGGTAGAATGGAAAGGTGGAATAACTAAGATATCCTACATGAATGTATGAAACAATCAAATGGTTTTTAAAATTAAGATAAAGAAGGATACCCTGCAGTGAACTGCTTTTCCGTGGAAATGCCATGTACTCATGCACATAGAGTAGCTGTGGTTACCTGCACAAGACCACCCCTATCAGCATCCCATCATGGGTGGAGTTGTGACTCACAAGATCACAGCCATATCAGGGAAGTTGAAGACACTTCCTGCTTGTTGGAGGGAGAGAGTCAAATCCCTCAATGATGAAACTACACTAACACAAATAAATGATCATCCACCCATGCTCATGCAAGAATGTTTAATTTAATCACATGGTGCATTAAAAATAAAGATGTGTAAGTGGGACACAAATTAGTTGGGGTGAAGAAGAAATCTGGTGGGATTTAAAAATAAGAATCATGGATGGATAAAATCAAAGTACGTGTGTGTGAGAACTCATGAAATAAAACTGTAAACACTTTAAACAGCCAGGATTGCAAAGCTTATCATGTCAGCACCGAAAAAGCAGAGGCAGAAGAGTTAACTGACTCTTGCTGGCCAAGACATCTAGCTGAATAGTTCCCTTGGATCTGTGGATCTCACAGTTCTGAGTTCCCATGTGGATGCTGGGAATTAAACCCAAGTCCTCTAAATGAGCAGTCTTCTTAACTCCTGAGACATGGAAAGGGGGATGCAGACAGCACAGCTTTTAGAGCTCCCTGACAACACAAGCACAGAATGTTGTCTGGTAAGAACTGGGTCACCAGAGCCTGAAAATGGAGCTGTAGTATCTGAGGAGCAGAAAGGGGCAGAATGCTGGGAAGCATGCAGCCATAGCTACACCTGCATTAGACACCGACCTACCGGTTCCTTCAAGGACAGACAGATAAGATGTAAAGACAATAGACATTACATAGAAGAGCACAAAGCTGCTCACGAGGGTGAGGATGCTTTGGGTGGCTCTGGTCTCAGGGGATGACCTACTAGAGAGTGATGTGTGGATGTGTTTGACCCTCTGCTTGTGTTTGAGCAAGATAAACACCATGTAGATACTGGCCCACATCATCAGTCCCAAAAACATGACATCATTGGATGTCAGTAGGATTATAGTAACTGTGTTGATTGGTCTCTGAAGCTTCACAACAGCACAGTATTCAAAAAATCTTAGCCCAGTAACATTTCTCCCACCCCTTATGTCAGTTATGTATACCGGAATGAAGGCATATACGGATAGCTGGAGGGCCCAGCACAAGCCCAATGAAGGACCAACTATACCCATGGCTCTGACTTTGAACTGTGCCCACATGGAATTACTGGGGCTGATGGTGATGGCCTGAAAGACACTCAGAAGGGATGTAGAGACAAGGGATACTCCTCTGGCAACTCTATGAAAATATAAGACAAGTTTACAGGAAACATAATCTACATAGTAAGTCTGACTAAAAGCAGCAATGAGCTGTGGGATTCCTTTGAAGAGAACAATGAAGTTGGCCCAGGTCAGGTGTTTGACAATCAGGTCTGTGGGCTTTGCCCTGATTCCAGAGAAGTCAGCAATGATAAAACAGCAAAGCAACGCTGAGTTCCCCAGCATTCCCAGTGCAGTCTGTGATGTGAAGAAGATCCCCATGGCCAGGTCTCTAGAGGTCATTCTGTTATGGTCCTGGGTACCTGCACAACAGATCCAGAAAGGACTTGTTAAGCAAGTTATACTGTCTTCTTCTTCTTAGCTTATTTAACAATGTACTGCATAAAATATAGCTAGTCCAATAATAATTGTCATATCTAACTCTTTGATTCAAAAGCAATTTATGTGTTGGGAATGGAGACACATACCTTTAATTCCAACACATGTTAAGTAGAGTTCAAGGATCTTTATGAGTTTGAGGCTTGCCTGGTCTACATAACAAGATCCAGAAAGGCCAGGACTATGTAAAAAAAATCCCTGTCTCAAAACCAAACAAATAAAAAGTAAGGTCTGGGTTACATGGAAATATATGTCTGGGAGAAGTTACAAAATTAAGAACCTCAGAAATTTATGACATGAGGCTGAATTCACTCCATGAATCATAGGCCAACAGAGATGAAACTTGGTTATTGAAACATTGGTTTGCCCCTTGCTCCTCATTTCACAGCTGAGAACAAGAAGACCTCTAAAAGAATGATAACTTCTCACTATGCCACAATACACAGCAATTTTAAAGGGGGAAAATAGTCTGCATTCATATAAAGCCCAATAGGCAGTAGAATTGGGGGTGTAAATATACAGAGGCATCAAACCCTTCTCAAATTGCTCTTGTAACTAACTTTAGGAGATATTTTACCAGCCCAGTGTACAGGGTCTGGGATTCACAAAAGAAACCAAGTGCAGGTGAATTCTGAGAAGCAATCATAAACTGATTTAGTCAGCAGGACCCCCACATTACTGGGAACAAATACACTGTCACATTCTTGCAAAAAAAAACACAAAAAGTAGGAATCCAGGTTATTGTCTCTCATCTGTACCCTCCATCAAACCATGTTGTGTTCAGGTCTTGCGAGGATCCTCCCACTATGAACATTTATCCTGTGTAGCAGCTGTTTCCTGAAGGAGGAGGATCAGTTCAGAGGTGCAGTGTTCTCACCCACCTTGCAGAGACTGTCCTGTCCTCTGCAGACTGGGTGTCTGAAGGACAGCAACTCACCTGTGCAGATAGGATGCATCTGTGAAGGTGGTTGCAGGATGGGGACTCAGTGGCCAATGGGACCTACAACCCTCATATAGCTACAAAGTTGATGGCAAGTCCCCAGATGAAGGCTGAATGTTCTCAGAGCTCATCCCCCAAGAGGATGACAGGATCATGTCACAGGAAGGGACAATGACAGTTATGCCAAGACAGTTGACATCACCTCTGGAAAACACTTGTTCCCATCAATAAACTGGAAAAACTTTTAACTGAGTAGTGAGGATCACAGAGGGACAGGCTAAAAGTGTGAAGTGACTCTTCTCTCCTGTGGTGTCAGAAGCTGAGATTCCGGGTGGGATAACCAGACAGCTTACATTCTAGGAAGCAGGGAGTGAGGGCAATGTGTGAAGTTACAAGTACACTCGACTGTGGGATGCATCATTATGAAAATATCACTTATATTCTAAGAGATTGGAAGTTTTGTTGTACTGCCTAGCCAAAGATAATGCAACTTGAGCTAGACTGCTAGCCTACTGTGCATTCTGCCTGTTTTTTAAGCCTGACTTAAAGAGATCAATGCAGGGGCTGGAGAGATGTCTCAGAGGTTAAGAGCACTGGCTGCTCTTCCAGAGGGCCTGAGTTCAATTTCCAACAAGCACTGGTGGTCTACAATCATCTGTAGTGAAGTCTGGTGCCCTCTTCTTACCTGCATGCATACTTCCAGACAGAATACTGTGTATATAATAAATAAATAAATCTTTTTTGAAATGGGAGATCAATGCAACAGCTGACCTACTTGCTTTGAATTTCTCATGTAATCAGCTTTTATAACCTAAGTTAATGCATATCTTTAATCCTAAATTACATAGTCTTCTTTGCTCCTGACCAAAAACTAGTGAAGGTATGTATATATGTTATAGTAATAAATGATAAATATCAGAAGTAGTTTGAAAGCAAACTTATGAATGAAATATCCAAAATATGTGTTGAAAATATCCCAGATAAAGGTACATAGCTCTATATGCAAAGATGTTTACAACATTGTTTGATATCTGCATCAGCGGGTGCATTTGAATTCAGTGATTTATTACCCTATAGGACACATTTAAAGATTTCTTTAAAGTATCTCCCATTCTTGCCTCCATGTGAAAATTCCACACTGCTCAATAAATATAGTGTTAAGTGTTTAGTGAGGCACACAGAGACAGGGAGAGACAAATTCACAATTCATCAATCAGGTAGGAACTGATTTAGACTCATACAGCAGACAGAAAATGATGGAAGACACCAGAAATAGAGGTAAAGAATTTAAATCTGGGTTATTCTTGGTTAAATGGTTGGAAGAGAACTTCTTAATTTATTTTCCTTAACATGGCCCTGACACATATTAAATACTTCAGGGCTACTAGTAATGCATTCAGTCCAATAGCCTCTGATTCTTTTAGTCTGTCTGCACAAAATTTAACGTCCTCCTCCTGTCCTCACGTGCAGTGGACCACACACACTTCCTTTACTAATTTCCCTTATTCCACTAATTCCTTTATACATTTAAGTTCAGGACAAGATGGCTTTAGGACAAAATTCCTCTGGATTTTCAAAGAAGAGTTAATTCCAGTACTCTTCAAATTATTCTACAAACTAGATACAAAAGGGACACTGACAATTTGCTTTACACTGCAGCAGTTACCGAAATACCAGAACCACAAAGAGACACAAAAAAAGACAGAGTATGTGCGACCACAATCCCTTGTGATCATAGATGCAAAATTCCTCAAGTCTAAGAACACATAAAAACAAGAAGAAAATATCCACCATGTTCAAGCAGGCTTCATTCTGAAGGTGCAAGAGCAGTTTAGCATCTATAAATCAGTAAATGTAATTAATGTGCCAACTAAACAAACTTAAAAAAGAAACACATGATCATTTTTGTAAATGCAGAAAAGGCTTTTGACAAAATCCAATATTCATCATTATGCATGTCCTGGAGAGATTATGGATATTATAGACAATCTCAACATAATAAAAGCAGTGTGAGCCAAACTTATAGCCAACATCAAATTAAATGGAGAGAAACTAAAAGCAATTCCACTAAAATCGAGAACAATACAATCTTGTCCACTCTCTCCATAAATATTCAATATAGAACTTGAAGTGCTAGCAAGAGCAATAGGACAAGTGAAGGATATCAAGGAGTTATGAATTGAAATAGGAGTCAAAGAATCTTTTTTTCTATGTAATTTTATCATGTATGTAAGTGACCCTAAAAATTTTACTGGAAAACACCTACAGATGACAAACACTTTCAGTAATGTCTCCTAATCCAAAATTAACTCAGAGAAATCATTAGCTATCCTATATACAAATAATAAGTACCATACAATATTTAGTGAAAGATCACTTGCTCCATGACAATAACCTGAAGTAATATAAAATATCTGGAGTACATCTAAACAAGCAAATGAAGGACTTGTATGATAAAAACTTTGACTCATTTAAGAAGATACTGGATCATAAAGAGATCACTGAGGCTCATGGATCTGGAGGAATATTGTATTAAAAATGGCCATCCTACCTAAAAACAACTAAATTTTGAGAGTCAAGGCAATCTTAATCAAAATTCTAAAATATACCTTCACTGCATTTGAAAGGTCAATTCACAGTTGCATATGGAAACAAAAAAACTGAACATTGCTAAAACAATTCTGAGGAATATAATAACTATTGGGGGTATCACCATTCCTAATTTTAAGTTCTACTACAGAACTATAGTAATCAAAACAGAAGGTATTGGCACAAAGACAGACATAATGATCAATGGGATCTAATTGAAGTCCTAGAAATAAATCTACACTCTTATGGAAATAAGACTTTTGATAAGGAATCCAGAAATACACACTGAAAAAGACAGCATGTTCAACAAATATGCTGATCAACATGGATATCTGCATGTAGAACAATTCAAATTGATACGTTCTTCTTATTAGCCTGCACAAAAGTCAGCTGCAAATGTATCAAAGATCTCAAAAAATTAACTTGATACACTGAAACTGATAGAAGAGAATGTGGAGAGTATCCTTGATCTTATTGGCCCAGGATAAACTTTCTGAATAAAACAATGTCAACACAGGCGATAAAGATCAGCAATAAATAAATGGGATCACAAGAAACTGAGAAGCTTCTGCATGACAAAGGACACTGTCATGGAAACAAAGCTTCAGACCTCAGAATGTAAAAACATTTTTACTAACTACACATCTGATAGATGTTGGGAAAATATTTTTGGAAACTGTGTGTAGATGTGTCTCTCTTATTCCTCATGTACTTAAGGCACTTTTAATTGGTCTAATAAAGAGCTAAAGGCCAATATCTAGGCAGGAGAAGATAGGTAGACACTCTGGGCAGAGATAAGAATTCTGGGTAATAATCTGGCATGGAGGATTCACCAGCCAGATGCAGAGGAAGTCAAATTTATGGTGTTGAGGAGATATAATGGTTTAAGAGCTAGGTGGAATCAAGCTTAACCTAAAGCCAAACTTTCATAATTCATAAAAAGTCTCTGTTTCATTTTTCTGGAGCTGGCAGTCCCAAGAAAGTCCAACTGTATTTGATCCCCAATGTGAGACACATATATTGAAGCATAGTGCCTGAGAAGGCTGAGAAGAATTCTGGATACAGAGCCATAAGCCACACTTTAGCCTCTCTGATATACCTGTGAGTACTTGCTGCGTAGGACTGCCATTTCCTGTCTGATGGGTTGTGGCAGGTGAGGGGCCTGACCCTTTAAGGCCTGGCTCAAAGAATCAAAAAATGGCTCCGGGTATTCAAAACACCAAGTTCCAACTCAGAAAAACACTGAAAATTATAGAATACTTGAAAATATACATACATGATAAAGAAAGAAAAGAAAATGAGTATAAAGAGTCATAAAAACAAACAATTTTAAAATAATAAAATAAAGTCTTCAAAGAGAGAATAAAATAATATAAAAACAATTCCATTCTTATCCCACCATGCCTATTCCCTCCACTGTTCAAGCACAGGAGCAGTCTCCACTATGTTACTAGATTTGTATCCTGATCCTCATACTGGGTCACCTTGTCCAGCCTTAGTACGTAGGAATGTGCTTAGTCTCATTGGAACTGGATATGCCACGGTTAGTTGATAATCATGGGAGACATGGTCTTTCATAAACAGAAATGGAGGAAGAACGGGTTTTCAGTTGGGAACCCAGAGTGTGAGGGGCTGGGAAGAGTGGAGGGAGTGGAAATTTCAACCGGGATATGAAATAAATAATTTTATATTTAAAAAATATAAAAAAATAAAATTTATTAAAAATTAATACAATAAAAAAGAGAGTCTACTTAGTGATGATATTATGATCCTAAAGCAGCATCTATGAAAGAATGGTTAGCCTGTCTCTCAAAGATCAAATCCTGAAAGAAAACTTATACTTTCTGTCCAGGGAGCTATCTGTAAACAATAGCTCTTCCGGTACAAGACTGACTTCCTGACCAGTTCCACTATGGTGGCATTTTGTCTAGTCTGATCTTTCGAAGGTTTGGGGTATACTGTCATAACAAGTAAACTCACATGTGCAAGTATCCTGCAAGTATCTTTCTGCACAAAACATGATTCCTTGGATTCATTTACAACCTATGGTTTTTACATTTTTTTCTGATGATCCCTGAGTCTTGGGAGGGAAACTTGTGATATAGACATCCCATTCTGAGCTAGGACCTTCATAGTCCCTTATTATCAGCATCTTGGATGATTGTGGGCCTCTGTGTTAATCACCATAGACTGCAAAAAGAAGCTTCTGTAACAGGGGCTGAGGGATAGAACAACCAGACACTATAAAAATAGTTTAGGGAACAGAATATTGCTATGTTCTTTTAGTAGAATAATAGTAGTAGGTGCTTCCCTAGGGTCTATGTAACTTTCTAGCAATACAGCCTTCTCCCTAATAATGAAGCTTGGCATGGGTTCCATCTTGTGTAGTTGGCCTTCTATTTAATCCTGTAGTAGTCAGCTGCTTTCATAAAATTCATCACTATGTTGCACCAGGCTTGTAGTTGTTACAACACTCAGGGTTCATACCGGGGTAATATTTATAATTACCACTAGAACTGTGCAAAATATCTTGTAGGGTTTAAGCTTCCAACTTGATTTCTCCATCTACAATGACTCAACAATATGGTAGCTTCTGCAATAGAATTTACAATCTATAGGTCATAGACACTCTAAATGTTATAGAGTACTGAAATCATTCTTGATTATCCTCCATTTTTTAAATTTCCAATACTCAACCTGTTCCACTTTAGAGTATGCATCAGAGGAACATAATAAAAATGAAGAAGATTATCTAATGAAGCAGGAGATTATTAGAACACTTAGTATAATGTAAAACAAATTAATTTTATAATGATAGCATGAACAAAATGAAAAAGTAGGGACATTTTCATGAAACAAACATAAGTTTCTAAAAATTATTTTTAATTTTTGAAATATGATTATAAATACATTATTTTCTCTTTCCTTTCCTCCCTAAAACATTCCCCAGGTGTATCCTAAATATTTTTTAAATTCATGTCTTGTCTTTCTTTAATTGTTGTTGCACACGTACACATCACACACACACATACACTCACAGGTTTTAATATACAGATACAGCCTGATTTGTCCATTAGAGTGTTACTTGTATGTATAATATTTCAGTGCTGATCACCTGGTATTGTTTTGAATAACCACTTGCAAGGTTCATAGGGGGGGACATTCTTTTTGCCAATGTTAGCATTCCTTGGTTGTCTTTAGTTCTCTGTGATTGGTGGAGGAATCAAGAGATTCAAGCCTTGCATGTTAGCACGTCTGTCAGTATCATCCTTGCTCAGGTCTTGTTTAGACAGCCACATTGTTGACATTTCATGGGTGTAGCTTCTATTACAATTTTAGGGGTTGTATTTTTAGCACAAATTTCCTGTTCCTTTGGTTCTGGCAATCTTTCTAATCTCTCTCCAACTGTGTTTCCTGAGCTATAGGTGTAGTTGTGTTTAGAGGTATCATTTGATGCTGAGCACCACATGGTCCCTTGTTCTCAGCATTTTGGTCTGTTGAAGCTCTCTCTAATGTCTCCATCTATTGCAAATCACATTTCTCTGATGAGGGTTAGGACATGTACTCATCTGTTGGTATAAGATTAAATATTTATGATGTTGTTAGGAATGTTGCTGATTTAGTAAAGTGTCCTTAGAAGGTTTTCTTCTAAGATCCATGACCTTAATATTTCTGGGTAGTTTTATGGGGATCCTGTACCATGCATCTCTTCTGTGTCTAAACAGTACACATTTCCAAATTCTTTTTAAAAGCCTTAATAAGCAAGAAAGTAAACCCAAACAAAATAAAATGCAATGTGATATATGTGTGTGTGTTAATTTATATATACCTATACATATAATCACATTGTGTTGTGATATTATATATATATAAATTATATATATATATAAAATAGAATTTGCTTTCTCTCTTTTTGTGACAACATAATATTGTTTGTAGTGGAATGAATGCAAAGAGAGAATTAAATTAAGTGAATAAATCATTCATACAAACCTAATTATATTAAGTGAATAAATTATTCATTATAAAACCTGTTATGATCATGATGTTGGGTTGCACACCTGTAATCCCAGCTTTCAGAAGAAACACAAGTATATCTGGATGTTCTATGTGCATTTGACTGATGTAGAGATTTCCATGTGAGCCAGCTCCCTGTAGAGAGACCTTGTCTTAAGAAAAAAGAAAGGAAAGAAAGAGAGAGAGAGAGAGAGAGGGAGAGAGAGACAGAGAGAAATATTCTTTTGTGGTTTATGACTCATAGATATTATAGAGATATATATAATCAACACCTATGGAGCCTCCAAGGGATTGGCATCGGCCCTCTGGATAAGCGAGACAGTTATGTAGCTTGATGTGCTTAAGGGATCCGCCTGGCAGTAGGATCAGGATACAACCACAGTGCATGAGCGGGCTTTATGGAGCTCACTACCTATAGTGGTACAACTTCCACAGCCTTCGTGCAGGGGGAGGGGCTTGGACCTGCCTCTACTCAAGGTAAAGGCTCTGTTGACTCCCCATGGGAGGACTTACCTTCTTATAAGAGGGAATGGGGCGGGGGGAGTAGGTTGCTGGAGAAAGCTAGAGTGGTTGGGAAAAGGAAAGAGGGGAATCTGTGATTGGTATGTAAAATGAATAAAAAATTCCTTAATAAAAAAAAGAAAATTAACCTGTAAAAAGAAACATTCTAAATTGGGTGAGATCCTCTTGCAGAAGCAGGCAGCAGCAGTTTGAATCAGCACCAAGCTGAACCATGCACCCCAGGGAGATCACTATTGATCCTTTCACTCTGCAGCCATGGAAGGAGAGTAAGCTGGACAATCAAGAACTGGGGTAGAATTGGCAACTCAGCCTAAGATATAAAGAAGTTTAAGCAGAGTGAGGAGATGAGCTGAGACACTAGGACCTATCAAATACTTGGAGTGACCCTGTCTTCATGCACTGGCATTGTACTACACCACAGGGAATTGCTGCAGCAGCAAATGGAAACTACTCAATTAAGTGATATAAACCAAGTCAAAGACACATACTACTTTGCTGAATGTGATTTCATAGCTTCCATTTGTTATGTGTGTGTGTGTTTGTGGGAGTAAGTATCTTTAGAGTCCAGGAGTCAAGAAAGGCTCTATTAGAACACCTAGCAGGAGGATTGGGAAGAAAAAACAATTCATGTGTTTTGAAAGTGAAAAATGTAATAATGGACATAGGACAATGAAATGGGGGAAGCAGAGAAGTTGAACCAATCAAAACATTAAGAATTAAAATGTCTTAAGGAAACTTGTTACTGAGTAATCTAATAAAACAAAAAATACAAAAGAAATCAAACAAATACAATCAATGCAAACTAAAGGTAGAAAAGTCTGAAAATAGAAAACTTGGGCATGCTGGCACATGACTGAGGAATCTCATGTCCTTACCATGTATGGGAATTTCATCAATAATGTTTGAAAATGAGTTGCACCTGCTTAAGAGGAGTAGATAGAATCCTACACACCAGTAATCACATCCTTTTTTATTTTTCCAACATTCTATTCAGTATTTATGTACTCTTGAGAAGGACATTTTATAATTACATATTAATTCATATTAAAGAAATTAAGTATATGTTTATAACATGTTGAAAAAAAGAAAGAGAGACACACAGAAAGAAAGAAAGGATGGGGAGAAATAGTCAAAGGGAAGGACAGGAGAGGAAGAAAGAAGCAAGAAACAAAAATGTTGTGCAATGAGAAGAAAGGAAGTCAGGAAGGGGGAGAGAAAAAATAAAGAAAGAGTGAGTGGAAGCGAGAGAGTGAAGGAAGAAAGGAAGGAACTGAGTGTAGTTTTAGGTTGTTGGTTAAATGGCAGCTGTTGTCTGTACACAACCCTCATGGAATCACAGCTTGAGACCATGTTCCCAACACACATCATCCTATGCTTTTGAACTGTGATGCTGACTGGGTGTGAGTTCACTAAAATGTTGTCAGAACAACATCACAAAAGTGTTCATTATTTGTGATATCTCTGATGCTACTGTTGATCATACATGTAGGAAATATGACATCATTTAGGATACCCACAGTCCAACAAGCTCATGTGAAAAGTCAACATCCCTGGAGGATATTTAAAGCTCTGCCTACCTGGTATTGTACTTACTGAGAGGCCATGAAATTTCCCAGGAAGATGTTTCCAATGGACCCTCCTGAAACATCTGTGTGGGTGGAAAAATTACACTTTCAGACAAAATGTTTCATTCTTAGAGCTGTTGTGGCCTTTGAGACTCCTTGAATGATAATGACTAAGACATATCTGGACAATGTTCTTGAGATTTGATTATCCAACTCCATTCAGTGTAGTGTGGTAAGAATGAATGTTGAAAAAACAGTGACCAACATCCACCATATTGTGAGACCACTCGTGTGCTCAGACCTGAGCAATCACTGTGCCCAATTCAGGAAATGGGAAATTGTCTTCACAGCCATAGTATTCTGCACAAGGAGGTACCCTGTGTTCATATTGGTCACTTCCACTGAAACACCATTCTCACTTTTAAATACTCCCCTCGTTTTATTTTAATGAGAGTTAATTGTATATTGGAAAATATAATTTCTAAAGATTTATTTCTTTATTGTATGCATTAGACTCTAAATCATTTCAGTCCTACAACCTTTCTTACCTAATCATGTCTCATGCTGTGGATCAACACAGACCTAAAGACGAATACCAGTATTGAGATCTCACTGCTTTGATTTCTTTCTTAACTCAAAAGTGAACACAGTCCTTTCCCCTTCAGTGAATTGGACAACAAAAGCTCTGTTTCATGTGTACCACTCTCTCAATCATGCCTGAATATCTTCTACGATGTTTTAGTCTCTCATATTCATTGAACTATCAGCCAGAAATAACAGTATGTACTAGAAACACATTAGGCCCTGTCAATCGGAGACTTATTTATCTTATATTGAGTCATGTGAATCCTTTGCTTGTGGGGAAGTGGTAAAATGTACTCCTCAATTTCTCTGCTTCTGAAGATCTCACACTTACTCCATCAGATCCACTTTCAGTGTTTTCATGAGCCAGTACAAGAGACTACTTCTTCCCTTGTTCTAAAGACACCCAACGTAGTCAGTTCAGAAAGAGTATTTCATAATTTCCCTAATACCCTATACTGATAAAGAACTTTTCTCCATGCTCACACTTAGATCTTTTGCTTTCTGTGGATTACAAGTAAGAATTCATTGTTGATTTCTACTGGTTTTTTGGCTGTGTTCTCTCCTCTAGAATCCTTAAAGTTATAAGAAATGACAGACTGAACTTTTAATAGTTAAGTGTATAAAAGCCCAGCAGAACTAACAATACAAGAGTAACAGCTATCCTATAGGTTTGACATTTGACATTTATTGACATTTTTTGATATTTACACTTGTCTGTTGTGGACAGTAGCATAATTTCCACTGTCAATACCTGTCCTTAGAAACAGATATGACAAGTGATTCTTTCAATACAAAAGCTGCATGAGTCATAGTGGATCCTGAAAGTTCTTTCACATGCTAACATGATGCAAACACAGCCACCTAAGTCCATGAGTATAAAGCAATGAGATGCATTTGCAACACACTCCAATCTTAAATGCACTTTGTGTTCCCACTTGTTGTCCTGTTCACTGTTCACATTTATTGTGTGACATTTATTTTGGTTGTGAAAAGTTTTCATTTTAGAGGACTAGAGAGAAGGCACTGTGGTAAAAACACTTGCAGCTGGGTGAGAACAGCTGGGTTAGTTCCCAACACATACATGGTGGCTCATAACTGTTTGTAACTCTAGTTCAAAGAGGATCTGACAAGGGAGTCTCTCCTATGGCAGCACTACCATCTCATGGTGCACATATATGCATGCAGGAAAAATAAAAGATATACAAAACAAAAATAGATAATAAAGAAATCTTTTTAAAAGTAAGTTTTCATTTGCAATTAAAGATTTTTTATCATATGCAAATGTCAAGTGCAAATAAGACTTCTGATGTGACTAAAAAGCAGTGTCCTCTAAGAAAAGTCTGTCATGACAGAAAACTGTCATCTCCCAGTTTGATTCCAAAGCACAAGAGGGACCTGATGTTTATGATGGCACCAGAAATATGCTTTCTTTTCATTGCAGGAATAAAGGCTAAAGTGACAACTATAGATGAATTACTAATGCCATTACTTTGCAAAATATGCATCATAAAACACTAATGTGTTCTGAAATAGCATAAGAAGACAAGTAAATACTTCATTTCAAATTCTGCATACTTACTACTTTTTATTGATAAATTTCTTATGATAAAATTCATAATACACTCAAATAAAAGCAATGCACATGAGATATGTAAAAATGAAACCAAAGAATGTGAAAAACTTTAACATTGTCCAAACTAAAAGAAAGAACTAAGTGTGAATACAAATACAGCTGATGAGTAAAGCCCTGCCCTGCTATCCATAAAGCCCAGTGCTCTATCAGCAACAATGATGATCAGTGAGGGAAGGTTTGTGATCAGTTTGTACTCATCATTAGATTATTTTTGAAACAGGACAGATAACTCAATCCCAAGTAAAACAGGGAGGTTTAAAGCAAATCATTTTACTTCTGGTCATTCAATACAGACTGAGGTACTGCCTGTCTAACACATATGTGTAATGTTACATAAGAATATGTTAACCGGGCGGTGGTGGCTCATGGCTTTAATCCCAGCACTCGGGGGGCAGAGGCGGGGGATCTCTGTGAGTTCGAGGCCAGCCTGGTCTCCCAAGCGAGTTCCAGGAAAGGCGCAAAGCTACACAGAGAAACCAAGTCTCGAAAAACCAAAAAAAAAATTATGCACAAGATAAAGTTTTACATCTATATCTTCCAGTATTGTGTGTGTCCTCTATATCCATAAAAAATAATTACTATGGTTATGAAACCATAGTAACAATAGTAATCATCCTGCAAA
>CABHPQ010132735.1:66544-87745 GCA_902168405.1 Peromyscus aztecus | reverse complement strand
TTTTTGTTGTTTTATTTTGGTTTTCTGAGACAGGATTTGTCTATAGTATCTAGGATCTTATTGAATTCACTGTGTAGCCCAGGCAGGCCTCAAACTCACAGGAGTACCCACCCCTAACTTGAAAGTATTAGAATTATAGGTATGTGTGTCACTAGACCCAGCTAAGAGTTAGGTTAATGTCGATGACAAAGATTATTGTTCTAAAGGCTATGTGCATCCCATGTGACCTTTTCTAGGTGGTAAACTCCATTTACACACCTTGGATGATAACAGGAGAAACAGATGGCAGATTAGTATTACTGTATAGACAGTTCAGGCTAAGAATGCCCCTTTGGGGTTGGGGATGTAGCTCCGTTGCTAGAATTGCTTGCCAAGCATGCATAAAGCCCTGGGTTTGGTCCCCTGTACCACATCAAAACAGGATGTAGTCACATACACTACAACATATCCCAACACTTGGGAGGAAGAAGCAAGAAAAGCAGGAATTCAAGAGCATCCCTGGCTACATAGGAAGTTTGAGACCAGCTTAGCTAAATATAAAACAATGTCTTTTTTTTTTAAGGTCACTTTGCCTTTGTTTGTTTGTTTTCAGTACTGAGGATGGATCTCAGGTCCTTGTGCATGCTAAACAAGAAGACTCAACTACTGAGCTACATACACAGCTCCCTTTGTAGAGTTTAATATATGGAGGGTGCTCTAGGACTTTGGAGAAGAATAGATCTAGGTTTGACTATTGCAGAATTTTCTCAGTCCTGTCCAAGCTCTGAGAACACTGGTAAAATAAGAGTCTTTGTCCACAAGGTGTTGTCATGTAAATAAAGGAGACATTTCTGGACCTTGTGGGTTTTGAAAGTAAGTAAAGCAACTCTTCCTTGTTATCTTGGTGCAGAACAATTCTTTGCTGCAAAGCATAGCTAATCTAGGTGAGTTCATTGCTGGGTTAGTATTGGATTTCTGCTACAAGTCCTATATGGGCTGTTGGGTGAAACTCACTGGGATGTTCAAGTGTAATTGTTCATACATTTATTTGAAATGGAAAGCAGACTTGTTTTTATTTCATTTGGGTTCTCTTTTAACCACGTTTGACCATTAGAAATTGTAAGGTGTCCAAGATCCCTCAGCTCCATGTTATGTTTCTTGTGTTTTGTTGGTTGGGCTGAGTTTTTGTTTTGTTTGTTGTGGTTGTTTTGTTTGCTTTTGCTTTGAGTCAAGGCCTCATGTAGTCTAGCCTGGTCCAGAGCTCACTGAATGAGTCTAGCCTTGAATTCCTGATCCTCCTGCCTTCACCTCCCAAGTGCTGGGATTACAGACATGCACAACACCTAGCTACATTTTATGTTTCTGTCACCTAGAAGAATTTACAAGGTTCATGTGCTAATTCTTTTCATGAACTACAATGGGACAGAGGTTGAGTTTTACACACAGTCCTCAAATTGGCTGTAGAGATGAGAAAACAAAGGCAAAAACAAGAGAAAATGGACTCAATTTATGTAAGGTACTGTTTCCTCAGTGCCTCTTGCTGAGTGAAGAGCAGAAGTCCGGATGCTGTGCCCTGGCCCTCAGCACCTGGATTCCTAGTTCTCTTAAATGCTACTTAATGAGACAGGCACACTTCTACTTTTACCTTCTCATCCCTGAATTGCTTCCATTTTTCAGGGAGAAGTATACTCCAGCTTCTCTTCCGACCCCAGCGAACCCTCCATGACTTGGAGGGCAGTGCTCATGATGGTATCTCAGGTCTCTTATAGTATTTTACCCTGGTTAATTTACTGCTGTCAGGGTCCTTACCTGTACCATGGGACCCAGTATTCTGGTTGCTGACATTTAACAGATCACCCAGAACTCAATGGCTTAAAGCAATCTGTTTATTTGGTTCCCAGACCTGAAATTTGTGCAGGTCAGAGCAAGGAAGGTTTGTTTCTGTCTCCAGTGGTGGCAGCTAGGGTGGGCACTGGGACCTTAGGACCCATTTTTGAAGACAGCTCACTCATGTGGCTGATAAGTTTGGCTAGCTTTTGCCTGGATGCTTAGCTAAGAACCACTCCACAGGGCTGCTTAGGTTCCCTTCTAGCACAGAAGCTGTGTTCCAAGAGGGAGAGTTTCAAAAGACAGAAAGTAGTTAAGTACCAGTCAGTTAAAGCCTAGGCTTAGAAGCTGGCGTATCATCACTTCTATAACATTGTATTGGTCAAAGCCTTCTTAGGTCTAGGGAAGGCATCTAGATTTTAGGGAAGAGACTTAAATCCTATGCCACAATAGAAAGAAATGTTATAAAATACGCAGCCACCATTTAAGTTGCTATGGCCTTTCAGCATTGCTTCAGTCTTCTTGTCTGAGGGTCTCTTGTCCTTGAGCTAATAATACACACAACCCATTAGAGATCTACACTACAGATTGGGGTGGGGATGTCTTCATTGTAAGCAGAAACAGAACTGGCTTTGGAAGAAATGTTGCCATGGTGTTTTCTGTGCTCCCCTGGACGGCTAGTCATAGGATTGCAGTGCCTTGGTGAGGAAAAGCAGGCCAAAGAATGTGATCTTGTGGGGATAAACAGTCATAAGACCAGGAGATCGGAGACTTTCTGTAAAGAGCCAGATCGTAAATATTTTAGGCATTGCTGGCCACATGCCATCCCTGTTGTATGTCTTACATGTCTATCCACTACAAGTCCTGCATAGGTCAACAGGGCTGCCTTTCCTCCTGAAACTTCATGGGAAACTCTATTTATTCCCTTGCCTTCCCAGCTTTCTGTTCTTTTGCTTACAGTCACATGTAGCCTAGGCTAGCCCTGAACACTCTCAATATTGCTGATGAGGACCTTGGACTTCCGATCCTCCTGTCTCTACCTCCCAAGTACCAGAATCACAGGAGTGTGTCACCATACCTGTTTTTACCTACTGGTGGGGACCCATCTCAAGGCTTCATGCATATTGGGCAAGCACTCTAGTAAGCTAGAGTCCCAGTCCCCTTTTCAGTTTTGTAGGCACCCCACAGCCCTGGGATCTGGAGACCTTCGGCAGTAGAGGATCTCTCTGGTTTGCTTTAGTCATCATATCCCTTCTTCACTCTCAGTCTTTCTCTTCCGATTTGAAGGTCAGCTCTGATCACCTGGGACAAATTTAAATAGTCCGCTATGACCTTTCTGTTTTAAGATCAGCTGATTAGCGTGCTTGATTCCATCTGCATATATACATCCCACTTACCATATAATCTACGATATTCAAAGAATTCGGGTATAGATGTCTTTAGGGTATTCATTACTGGGACTACCAAACCATTCTTATTGTGTGGGGGGGGTATACAAAAAGAGGTTGTGTGCTGTATTCTGTCAGCCCCTAAGCTATGTAATACTTGCTTTCCAAATTAAATTAGCCCTATACTTGATGTAATTGTGTTACATTTTAAGTTATTTGTATGTATGTATGTGCACATGAATGCCACGACACACTGAAGAATCAGTTCTCTCCTTGCACTTGTAGAAGTAGTACCTCTGTATAGGAGGAGTTCTGGGGTTGCAGATACATGCCAAATTAAATTAGCTCTATACTTGATGTAATTGTGCTAATCCAATAGTTGGAACATTCAACTTCTTATGTGGATTTCAGGGACTGAACACAGGTTGTCAGGCTTGGGCAGCATCTGCTTTTATCTACTAAGCCACCTACCTCATTGGCCCAAGAATTGTGTTCATTCTTTAGCACTCAAAATAAGGAGATAGATTTCAGTTTCTTTCTGTTCCTTTCATTCTGGGTTTACAGTGTACTGTTAACATCCATAACAGAGAGCCTTATGCAGGAGGACTGTGAAAAAATATCAAAACTCATTTTCAGAGCCCAGCATGGTGGCACATGCCTGTAATTCTAGCACTTAGAAGATGGAGGCAAGAAGAAGAGTTCAAAGTCATCTTGGCTGGAACTCTAAGTGTGTGCCATCACACCAGATTCTGATGATGTACTTTTAAGTAGCTGTATTCAGGTGGGCACAGTGAAGTTTTCTATATTCGTTTTTCCAGTATAGGGGGTGGAACCCAGGGTTTCATGTTTGTTTATGCAAATACTCTACCATTCTGTTAAATGATTCAGAAAAACCTACCCAGTTTTCTGAATCCTATCTTAAGATAAGTTACACAGAAACAAAATTCACATGATGTACATAGTGTCCCAAATATATCAAAGTTGGCTACCACTAACTCTCCAGGAGTACAGTATGACAACCAGCAAAACAAGGAAGTACACCATAATAGGATACAGAAAATGACCAACAGAGTGCGGCAAAAAGGTAGAGAGAATCCCTATGGCATCTGGGCCATTCATGTCATCCAGCTGTGAGTAGGATATTGGCAAAATGGGAAAGTAGAGATGGACTTGAAGACTGACACTAGGAGACTGAAATTGTTAGTGGACTATGTAGGGTGAAATGTAAATGTGTAGTAAATAGAAAATTCACCGGAGGAAGGCTAAGGTAAAAGATACATACACACATCGAAACTTGTGCATAAAAGAAAAATACGAATGTTGGTTTTAGTTTCCTTCACAGCTCAGTTCTGATCATGGACAGAGTTCAAATGTAGCAATCAATCTTTAGCTTGAATACTGATCTGTATTGACATGATGGTGAGGTTGGAAACATTCATCTGTGTGATGGAATATCGATGAAGAGATGTTAAATCCTCATCTTCCATAGTGAGAAGTCAATACCTGATGCCTCATGAAAAATCAAGACTCAAGTCTCACATGGTAGCTGGAGACTTGAAAATAAATCTCTATCTAAAAAGCCATCAAAGATTGAAATTGGTTATCTCCAGGCTGTTTAACTGTTATAAGCCTTAAAGAGAGACAGAGACTACTTCTCCCTCTGTAGTCCAGGCTGGCCTGGAATTCAGGAATCCTCTTATCTCAGCCTCCTGAGTACTGGGATTACAGGCTGAATCATACTTTGATCATGATTTGATTGTGTATGTGGAATATGTACATGCTTCCGTGGTCATGTACATGTAGAGTCCAGAGGTCAGAGGTCAGTATCAGATGACTTCCATCCATCTCTGCTTTACTCCTTGAGATAGGACTCTCACTGAACCTGGAGCTCATTTATGCAGCTGCCTGGCTGGCCAGCCAACAAGTTCCAGGGATCTGCTGTCTCTGCTCCCCCAGAGCTGGGGTTATAGATGTGTGTGCCACTGCACCTGGCCTTTTTTTTTAAGTGTTGGTTCTGGGGAGCCAAACTCAGGTCCTCTATGCTTGTGCCGGTAGGCACATTACCAACTGAGCCATCTCTTCAGCCCCTGTGATTTGAATTATCCATGCTTAACTTTAATAATAGAAAAATTACCACAAGGAATTCTCAGAGAAGGCCTGGAACTTAGAAAGCTTCCTTGCAAGGTCAGCTCTTGGCTGGCCTATGGGAACTTAGCTCTTACAGGGATTCCCACACCATTCTTTGGTAAGAATGGCTCGTTGTATGTGAAGTATTAATGAGCAGGAAACAATGTAGCTTGCACTGAGCTCCCGCCTGCCTGGTGCAAAGCTAGCATTTTGGTATGCACTAGGCAGTGGGTGACTACATTGACCAGCTTCCAATAAAAAGCCTGGGCCCTAAGTCTCTATGTCTACCCTAGTAGGTAACCCTTCCCAGTTGTCACAGTTCATTGCTGGAGACTTTGAGCTGAACTTCTGTGACTCCCCTGGGGGAGAATGCCTGGAAGTTCACACCTGGATTCCCTTGTGTACTTTTCCCTTTGCTGATTTTGTTCTGTGTTCATGCCATCTCACAAGTCACAGTCAGGATAGAGACTCTGTGCTGAGTCCCATAACTGGACCTGCTGGATTGCTGAAGTTGGAGGTGGGTTTCAGGGAGTCTTAGAGACGTTGATATTAACCAATGTTGTGATGGCTGATTGTTCATTGTCAACTTGACAGAATCTAGGATCACCTGGGAGATGGGCCTGTGAGCCAGCTTGTGGGAAATTATCTTAATTGTGTTAACTGAGGCAGAAAGGCCCACCCACTGTGTAGCACCCTTCCCCGGACTGGGCCTGGACTCTATAAGTGAGAAGGGAACTGAAAAGCAACATAAGTTCATATTCTCTGCTTTCCGATTGAAGAATGCAGTATGCACAGCTGCTTCGAGGTCCCTCCATTTTAACATCAGCCATAATGGGATGTACCTTGAACTATGAGCCAAAATAAGCCCCCATTCCTTAAGTCACCTTTCTAGAGTGTTTTTAAACAACAGGCAAAGAAAACTAAGATGGCGTTGTTCTTTTGTAGCGTTGAGATTGGTGAAAGTGTGAGAGGGGAAGATGTCTATATCATCCAGAGTGGCTGTGGGGAAATTAATGACAACCTGATGGAGCTACTCATCATGATCAACGCGTGCAAGATTGCATCCTCATCTAGGGTAACTGCTGTGATACCCTGCTTCCCGTATGCCCGGCAAGATAAAAAGGACAAGGTAGGCGAGGTGTGTCTTGCCCTAGAAACCTGCTGTGCTCACCACAGTTTCTTTACCTTCATTAGACTAACCAGAAATATTGGCTTTCCTCCTTAATGATCATGTAAATATGTACCCTTACCTTGTCTATTTCAGATCTGTCATTGAACTCACCATATATGTATCAACATAGGCAATGTATGTTTTCAAGGCATTCAAATACCATTATCCTTGTCATGATGGAGTTTTGTAAGGTAGTAAATAGAGCTCAATATACACATTCACACATTCACACACACACACACACACACACACACACACACACACACACACACCCCTCAATGAATACAGGTGAACTAAAGATCATCCAAATTAACTCCCAGCTTTGCATCAAGGTGAGGACTTCAGTTTCAATATTATGTTCTTGCAAGTGGCTTCCATTGTAAGACAAGGGGCCATAAGGACATCTGCATTGTTGCTTCCAACTGCATGTGAATCCACAGTGCCCCTTAAAGTTTAATTAAAATCTATCTTCTATCTCTTTTTAGCCTTGTAAGGAGAACAGCATTAATATTGCTTATTATTTTAGCAAAATTTCCATTAGTGGAGGCTCTGTAAGTTTCTAGGAGAAGTTGAAGAAAATACAGTTGTTCTGAGCCTTTATGACACATTAGAAAAGTTGGAATTGAAACAAACATTGAAGGAACTTATCTTGGTTGGTTAGGGGCACTATCACAAATTACCATGAGCTGGACAGATTTACAGAGCAGGAAATTTTTCTTTATAAGTTCACAGGCCAGATGTCTGAGGTCAAGATGTGTCAGTGCCATGCTTATTCTAGGGGGGCATCCTTCCTGCCTCTTCCAACTCTCTAGGCATTCAGGCTTCTCTTGGCCAGTGGCCCCATTGTTTCAGTCTCTGTCTTTGTCTTCAAGATACTTCTCTCTATGTGTGACACTGTCACTGCATTTAAGGCCATCATCATTCAGGATGATCTTATCTCGTGATCCTTTACTAATTACATCTGCAAAGATGCTACTTCCAAGTGGCATTAATTGGTTCTGAGAGCCAGGACATGGGCATCCTTTGTGCAGTTCTCCACTCAGTCCACCACAAGTTCATCTAGCTTCCTCTAAGACCCTAGGGGAGAATCTTCCCCACCTTGCCCACTTCACTGGGGGCTTAAGCATCCCTTCATTCTGGCTACATATTTCAGCCTCTGCCTGTGTCTTCCATGCCATGGCTTCTCCTCCAGCTCTGTGTCTCCACTTCTATCCTCTACAAGGACACTATCACTGGATCTGGGGCCACTCTTATCCAAAATGACCTCGTCTCCTTTTCTTTAAATTAATAGCATCTGTGAAGATCTTTCTACAGTGAGGTACCATTCCAGACTTGTAGACAGGTATGAATTTGAGGAGACAATGTCATTCACTTCATGACAGTGATGACTTGAAGCTATTGTTTCAAAAAAGCACTCAGGATTCCCATGGATTTGAAAAATAAAAATAAAATAATAACCTGTATAAACATGAATTCATGTCCTAAGATCTCCTTGAATTTTAATCCCAGCATCTTTAGGAATGGTTTCCAGAGTCTATACCGAACACAGCTAGTCACTCAGTGCTCATTAAAATGTGATATGAAGAATTACATTCAGCACTCAAGACATGATTTACCATATATGGATAGAAAGAGTCATCCAATTTTTTTCTGTAAATGACTGATTTTTATTGCAGCTACCCAACTGTGTACCTCAAAAACAGAGATAGAGGACAATATATAAGTGACAGATACAGGGAGGAGGAGGGAGGACACAGGTGGTAGGGTAGGTTTCAAGGTGAGAGTGGTCAGTATGTAAAGCATGCATTGTGGAACTGTAAAACAAATCAGAATTAAAATGTATAGACACATGTGACTTACTATTTTATATGCCATGAAATACTATTTTCATTTCCTCCCAATCATTGAAACATGCAAAAGAAACTTAATAGCTCATAAGCAGTACCCAGACATGTAGCAGGTTTGGTTTAGTCTAACAAGCCACACTTTGCATTGGAGTACTGCTTAGTTTTATAGTCAGTTTTATGTTACTGTAACTAAAGGATCTGTGCTGAGTAACTTATAAAATAAAGGGGTTCATTTATTTCATTTAGTTAGGCTGGAAAATGCAAACAACTCAACTCTGGTAGCCCGGCAGGTATTCACAATATGCAGAGAAAGGAACTAGTCACATGTAGAAGGGATATGTGTGAGCAAGGAACAAGAGAATGGGAATGGGCCAGCTTCATTCTTTTATAACAACCCACTCTTGTAGGAAGTTGCTCACTGAAATGGTTAATTTTATTTGTCAACTTGAGCATGTGTCCCATGCCTTTCCAAACTTAGCTGCTAATAAGACCGTCATCAAGAGGTGAGGATATGATGACATTTGAGAGACGATCGGTACAGCTCTGGAAACTGACGCTTTCTGTTAGAGAAGAGAAACAACCATAGCAGTGTTTTATTTCTTCGCACCCCTGCAATAAATGACTACAAACCGGAATGGCTTTAAAAAGCAGCAGTGTATTCTCTTTTAACTCTGAAGTTCGACAGTCCCAAATCAGCCACCAACATTCCAACTACACCAATGGGTATTAAATGAAGTCATTGATGGATGGGGTGAACATTTTTCAGGCTTGGTTAAGCGTTGACATAGTATAGGTTTCCTATCATTGATCACTTCAGACAGGACACGCTAGAGCAGTGGTTCTCAACCTTCCTAATGCTGCGACCCTTTAATATGTTGTGGTGACCCCTAACCATAAAATTATTTCCGTTGCTGCTTCATAACTGTCATTTTGCTACAGTTATGAATCATAATGTAAATATCTGACATGCAGGATGGCCCTAGTGACCCCTGTGAAAGGGTTATTTGACCCCAGGGGGGTCGCAACCCATAGGTTGAGAACCACTGCTCCAGAGATTAAAGGGAAGCCCAAGGCTGATTGTGCTAGAAAACAAGTATCCACTCCTCACACTGTTCAGAGCAAGTCTGATACATGACCACTCTTGTATAAGTATGTAGCCTAAACTGACCTTTAAGGAGGCCAAGACCCATGGATTGTTCTGGCGCCATGACTTCCTTTACTTTTAATCTTACTTTTTATTTGTGTGTGTTTGTGTGTGTGTGTGTGTGTATACATGCCATGGCACACATGTAGATGTCAGCAGGCACCTTTCTGGAGTCAGTTTCTCTTTCTACCTTTATTTGGGTCCAGCTTAGGCTTGCATAGCAAACACCTTCACCAGCTGAGCTACCTGGCTGGCCCCTACAACCATGACTTCAGATGGATCTGTGTAGTCAGTATGACTCAAACTATCGTGAGGAAACAATTTTGTTCTCTCATCTGGTTTAATCTGTTCACCTGTCATTTAAGGTGTACCATTTGCATTCTGTAGAGTTCTAACAATTCACTTCTTCCCTTGGGCCATGCAGCTTAGCTTTGGTAATTTGAGATGGAGGAAGGTACTTCTATTTTTTTTTCTTCACTTAGGGAGACAGAAAGCTAGGTGGTGTTTGAATGTCATAGAAAGCCATGTGCTGCAGTTAGTCTCTGGAGCTAGACAGAACATTCTTGTTGGCTACAGGAGGAGCTCTGGGCAGCCCTCCCAGGCTGCCTATTGTTCTTTTCTCTTCCTTTGGGACTGTATTGCCCATAACCTCTAATGGCACAGAGAAATTCTGTGTAATTGCCTCTACCAAGAAGTACCTGCTGAAAAAGTCCAGAAAAATCTTGGGGCTTTAAACCATCTTCCAAACTTGTTTCATGTGTTTTTACCCTTTGTCCTGTGTATGTGGAACAGTTTATTTAGCTTTGATTTGTAAGTACCAGAAGCCAAGGGCAGCTTCTCACAGGAAAGAAACTGTTTCATAAATGACCACTTAACACAATGGAATATTCACACAGGAAAGTGACGATGATGTCACCGTAATTGTCCAAGGCGTGATGTAAGCCCTGGAGTTGCAGCTTTACAATGAAGCGGGCTTAGCTTTGAATTCCATCACTATGATTCACCCAGTTTGCCCTTTGTAAAAGTTCCTTAAACTCTGCACCTTCAGTGTCCTCACCTGTACACTAAGGACCATCTGAGCTACTATGGATGAAGCTCCTGGCCTTTCATACACAAGAGGACAAGCTTTCTGAAAAGAACCAAGTGTTAACATTTGGGGCTTTGTAGCCCAATTGGATAGTTGTTGTGACAGCTCAACTTCTACCATTTTAGTGTAGAAACTGCCATAGTCAATATGCAAACAAATGGGTATGACTCTGTTCCAATGGTGCTTTACTTATGCTCACTGAAGTATGGATTTTATGTCACCTGCAAATGCTACAAAATCTTATTTTTGTCTTTTTCCCAATGCTTTTCTAAGTGTGGAGACCATCCCTAGCTCCAAACCGGGTATCAGGCAAGTCTAGCCTATGAGCTGACGTTCGCTGGCTCCTGCAGTAGACACTCAGTAATTGCTAGTTCTCCTCCCTGGAGAGAACAATGGGTTGTGAGCCAGGCAGGGCATAATTACTTGTGAGAGAGTGAAGGGCTGACAACTGGGATTTTTTTTCTTCTTATTTCAGAATCATTTGTAAGGCCATGTTCATATTTGAATGATAAAGTAATTGACGCAAGTCTCTGTAATCTTGTAGTCTTTGTATGTATGTGTGTGTTTGTGCTCGGGGGAACATGTATGTGTACAAGTCCTGTACATGTCTGTGTGCATGAGTAAGTGCACAAGCTCAGATGTCATAATTCTGGCGTTCAGTGCTATCTATCTTTTTGCGTTTTGTTTTGGTTCGGTTTTGCTTGTTTGTTTTTATTTTTGTTTCGATGAGGTTTCTCACTGGCCTGAAACTAGTCAGATAGACTAGGATGGCCAGTGAGCCCCAGGGTATATGTCAGTCCCCACCTCCCCAGCACAGGGATTACAAGCACCTATCACCACACCACAACATTTTGATGTGGACTCTGCGCTTGAACTCATGTACTCATGCTTGCAAGGTAAGCACTTTATCTGCTTTTTAAATGTCACACTGATTTTTTTTTTCTATATAGACTTGTGATGGTTTAAATGAGAATGGCCCCTGTGGGCTCTTATGTTTGAATGCTTGTTCTGCAGTTGGTGGAACTATTTGGGAAGGATTAGGAAATGTGACCTTGTTGGAGGAGGTGAGTTACTGGGCATGGACTTTGAGGCTTTAAAAGCTCATGTCAGGCCAGGCCCAGTCTCTCTCTACCTCCTGGTTGTGGGTGAGGTAAGCTCTCAACACTGCTCCAGCATCACACCTCCCACCGCCTACCATGCTCCTCACCATGATGGTCATGGACTCACCTCTGAAATTGTTAGCAATCTGCCAATTAAATGCTTTCTTTTAGAAGTTCGCTTGGAAGCCATAATATATATGCTGAGGACCTGGTGCAGACCCATGTTGGCCCTGTGCATGCTGCTTAAGTCTCTGTGAATTCATATGAGCTTTGCTCATGTTGATTTAGAGGGCCTTGTTTTCTTGGTGTCCCCTCTGGCTCCTAACACTCTCTCTGCCTCCTCTTCCACAGGGTTCCCTGAGCTCTGCGGGGAGAGAGTTGATGGAGATGACATTCCATTTAGGGCTGAATGTTCCAAGGTTTCTCTCTCTCTGCATAATTTCTGGCTGTGGGTCTCTGTATTTGTTCCCATCTGCTGCAGGAGGAAGCTTTCCTGATGATGACTGAACAAGGAACTGATCTATGAGTATAGCAGAATATCATTAGGAGTCATTTTATCACTACATATTTTTCTTTTGGGCTATCTAGTCAAAGGTTCTTGATCAACCAAGTGTCACCTTAGAAGAGAGGGATTATTTCTGGAATTCTTATGGGCACTTAAAATTGCAATATTTGAGCCAGACCTTGAAGGATCAAACACACAGGTATAGATGGGGGGAGATAGGGGCAGTTGAGTTTGTAACACAAGGCTATGGTATTCTCTAGAGAGAGTGAACAGGCCCAGTCTACTCTGCAGGGAAGGGCACAGGAGCAGAGGCAAGGGAGAAGAGTTAGGAACTGGCTACAGCCAGATTGACCAGAGTCATTTGGATATTAAAGATGAGAAAATGTGATTCTTTCCCAAAGGTAACATGAAATACCATATAGGGGAGTTAAAAAAAGAACCAAAAATGTAAGTTATGATGTATAGTTAGTATAGAGAAAACAAAAAAGCCATCTTTTAAAACTAAGAAAAAGAGAGGCTGGAGAGATGGCTCAGTGATAAAGAGCACAGGCTGCTGTTGCAGAGGACCTGGGTTCAGTTCCTAGCACACACATGGTGGTTCACAGTCATCTGTAACTCTAGTTCCAGGGAATCTAATGCCCTCTTCTGGCCTCTGAAGGCACTGCATGCACATGGTGCTCAGACATACATACAGGCAAAAAACCCACATACCTAAAATTTAAAAAAGAAAAAGAATAACAAAACAAAAACGCTTCCCCCGTAACCTCAGCACTCTGGAGGCAGTGCCAGGTGGGTTTCTGTTAGTTCAAGGCCAGCTTGTTCTACAAAGCGAATTCCAGTACAGCTAGGGCTCCCTAGCGAGACTCTAGCGTAGAAAAGAAAGGCAAGAAATACTTCCCCATAGTTTCACTTTCTAGGAAATCTGCTGGTAATGTTAGGAATGTTTTTTCTGATTCTTTATGTGTGTGTAATTAATATAAAATTAATATATAAATGAATATGTTTATATGTTAATAACATACTATTAATATTTATTGATTATATTTATAAAAGTATAAATTTTACATATATTTATTATAAGGTGATATGTATTTTTTAAAAAACAAAATGGTGTTTGAAAGGAAATAAATGTAATAATATTTTCATATAATTTTAAGATTGTATTTTCTTTTTGTGGCTTGTTTATAAGCATGCAATGCTGTTAATAACTGATCTCCACCAACGTCATGTCTGAACTATGGCTAATGATATCTGTGTAGTCTCTTTGGTTGCTTTCATGTGGGCTTTTTCATTGCCTGTGATTTATGATGTGGAAATTAAAGCTATAAAGAAGTTAGGTTGTTGCTAGAGTTTTCCTGCCTGGCCCACAGTCAGGATAAATCTCTTTCACCTGCCAGTCCCACAGCCACTCAGACCCAACCAAGTAAACACAGAGACTTACATTGCTTACATACTGTATGGCCGTGGCAGGCTTCTTGCTAATTGTCCTTATATCTTATATCAATCCATTTCTATAAATCTATACCTTGCCACATGGCTCGTGGCTTACCGGCATCTTTACAAGCTGCTTGTCCTGGTGGCGGCTGGCAGAGAGTGACTCCCTCCGCCTTCCTGTTCTTTTAATTCTCTCTGTTAGCCCTGCCTATACTTCCTGCCTAGCCACTGCCAATCAGTGTTTTATTAGCAACACATTTGCCATACAGAACATTCCACAGCATTAGGTAACTTTAGAAAAATCATAATGACAGTAACGACAATGAACTTGATTCGATGAATGTTGAATTCTCAATCACCTGTAAGTGTTCTTTCTTTTTTGGCTTTTTGTTTGTTGTTGTTGTTGCTGTTGTTGTTGTTGAATTTGTAACAGGGTTAGCTTTCATCTGTCAGGACATGGCACTTCCTTTGTAGCTGGACTTCTTTGGGGCCTTAGATGAGTTGTTTTCATTGTTTCCTTCTAGAACACTCTTCTGCTAGCATTGGCTGGCCTTGCCTTAAAAGTGTTCTCTTAAACTATCTTGTCAAACCTCTTCATGCTTTCTTACTATTTGAATCATAGAAATTGTGACGTCACATGTACACAGTTTGACTTTATTCCTTTGATATTTGCACTATACTGTAGTGTCAGGTACATGGCCTCACAGTAGGTTACATAAGGCTAGAGATGTAGTTTAGTTGGTAGAATGTTTGCCTAGGATACAGGAAGCTCTGGGATCCAGCTGTACCACCACAGAAATTGAACATGGTGGCACATGCCTATAATCTTAACATTCAGGAGATGGAGGAAACAGGATCAGGAGTTCAAGGTCATCCTTGGCTATATAAGTGAGCTTGAGACCAATCTGGGCTTTACGAGATCCAGGGTTAGAAACCAATAGTAAATATTTACTAACCAAATGCATTTAATATATCTTTTGTTCTCATAACTTGTAATTTTCCTTATTGGTTCCATCTATGATTTGGTTTCCTCATGTATATCTTTGTGAGAGGAATCTAACAGTTTCCATCTTTTTCTGATATTAAATCCTTGTTTCTATTTTTTTAGAGTCGTGCTCCAATTTCTGCTAAACTTGTGGCCAACATGCTGTCAGTTGCTGGGGCCGATCACATCATCACCATGGACCTGCATGCCTCTCAGATCCAGGTACCAGCACTGTCACTCTGTCAATGGTTAGGTCCTAGCTCTCTGTAACTAATTTTGAAAGGTTTGAGTCTGCACAGCTAGTCTCTGGGCTGTTTGTCTTTCCTGCTGATGCCTCCATCCCTATCACACCTTGCCTCCAATTCATTTCTGAGAAACCGGAATACTTTTTTTATGTGCTTTGTGGTTCCATCTAAACTTCTGTAAAATAGTTGAAATGGTAGCATTGTAGTATGCATTGTGTGTGTGTTTGTGCGCACATGTGTGCACATACAGGTGAAGGGTCAACACTGGATGTCTTCCTCAACCACTCTCCATATTAGTTTTTATGACAAGATCTCTCATGAACCCAGAGCTCATCAATTCAGGTAGGTTGACTGACCAATGAGCTCCAGGGATCTTCCTGCCTCTGCTTCCTGGGCACTGGTGTTATAGAATGTGCACTCTCATACCCAGCTTTTACATGGCTTTTGGGGATTCCAATTCAGGACGTCATGCTTATACAGCAAGTACTTTATATAGTCACACACTGAACCATTCCCCTGTTCCTGCAATACACATTTCTAATTTCTTCATAACTTCCTTCTTTTGTCATTAAAACAGGCCACATTTCATGCTGCCTACTTATGATATATTATGAATGTGAAGTATTTGATTTGTAGTAAGTGCTAGGACAGCAACAGCAGCAAAGCCACCTGCTTTCCCCTCTGTCCTGCAGTGCCATTCTTTCCTTCGGTGCACTGGCCATCACGTAAATATCAGCATACCCAGAAAATGGATTGGACCAAAAGATGTCTTATGACCTCTGTATCATTAGATTTAATTCTGTTACAAATAGCCAATGGGAGAAAAAAGCAGATTTTCCCCAGTGAATGTGGGCCAAATACATCTCCAATCATGGTCCTTCAGACATGTGATGCTTCCTGCACTCCTGAGGGTTTCCACTGTGCTGAACCACTGACCCTACCAATCATGTACTCTAATAAATCTCATACTCAATCAGAAAACAAACCTGCAAAGTGACAGTGATTTCTCTCCTTAGGGATTCTTTGATATTCCTGTGGATAATTTGTATGCAGAGCCTGCAGTTCTTCAGTGGATTCGGGAAAACATCACTGAATGGAAAAACTGTATCATCGTTTCCCCAGATGCTGGAGGAGCCAAAAGGTACCATGCAAACAATACCATGCAGATTTCTCTCTTTCCCGCTTTCTGTATTTCTCTATGTCTCAAATGAGAAAGCATGCTTTGTGCACTGGTGAGATAGACCAGTGGTTAAAGCTATTGCCCCACAAGCATGAGGGCTAGAGTTGAGTCTGCAGAACTTACGTAAGTGCCGAGTGTGCTTAATGGTCTGCCTGTGATTTCAGCCTTGGAAGGCAGAGTCAGGAATCCTCAGAGCTATCTGACTAACTCAAGGTTTAATTGAGAGACACTTCTTCAATGAATAAGGTAAAAGAACAATCAAGGAACACTCCTAACATTAACCTGGGACCTCCATGTATATGTGCACACCACACAAAGACACATGAAGAACTTTTTATAAAAGCATGCTCTGGCTGGGTGGCGGTGGCGCACACCTTTAATCCCAGCACTCATGAGGCAGAACCAGGAAGATCTCTGTGAGTTCGAGGCCAGCCTGGTCTACAGAGTGAGATCCAGGACAGGTACCAAAACTACACAGAGAAACCCTGTCTCGAAAAACCAAAAAGAAAAAAGAAAAAAATCATGCTCTTTGTGTGTGTGTGTGTGTGTGTGTGTGTGTGTGTGTGTGTGTGTGTGTTGCTGAGGATAGTACTCAATGCCTCCTACATGGTAAGCAAGTACAGTACCATTGAGCTGTATCCCTGCCTGCAGAAAGCTTGCTTTTAGTTATATAACACTTTATTATACAAATGAAGCACTACTTAGGTCTCAGGCTTTGCCTTCAGCACAGAATCCCATCACTCTTTCAGCATTTCACATCATTCATTAAAATAAAATGAACACACATATGCACTCTCTGTAAAAAGCGTTTTAATTAACACAATTAGCTGAGTTTGTCTTTCTAAACCCCAACACTTGACTGGAGTAGCCAGAATAGAACTCAGTTTTTCAAAAGAAATACATGTATGTGGAACGACAAGAATGGGAGCTAGCTAAAGCCTGCCTGCATACAGATGGTACTGAGAGCTGTACTCTGATGGTCTAGGGGATGGGGCTGGGATGGGGAAGGGCTGGCAGCTTGGCCTCTCCCACCTATGCAGGGGCCTCCATTAAGCAGGGTGCTAAAATCCAGACTCTGGCCAATAAGCAGATTCCTTTGGATGAGGGAGAAAGTAGTCACCCATAAGAAATCCAGCCACAAGCCATGCCACAGGCGGGTGATTATGCAGTGTCCCTGGGGTACTGGACTCCCTGGATGAAGAAAATTAATGCAAACATTAGTCCCAGTCTGCAGGTCCCCTATGGAGAAAGACATCCACAGTTTGAGTTGGTCGGGGAGTAGTCACTGAACCATGTGACCTGACATCTGATCATTCAATGCCAGCCAGCCCTGAGGGCCTAATATGCCTGGACTCCGTTCTGTATAGCCATCAGGGCACAGCTAGCCAGTACTTAGGAGTGGCAGAATGATTGACAAATGAGCAAGTTTACAGACAAACTGGCCGGTGCCGTAATGGAAGCCTAAGAAAGTAGCACTGAGTGGTCGAGTCACGCAGCTCTATGGAAGAACTTCAAGGAATGTGCGAGCCATTAGAGCACGTGGTGTTGAGGCTGCAACAAGAATAAGAAGGTAGTGCTGACCTGACACACTGCGTTCTGCAAACTGAGGCTAAAGACCCTGAACCTTGTAGAACTTACCAGCTGCTATGTGGGAAGACAAAACGTAGTAGAGTGGAGTTTTATTGCCAAGGTAGGGAAAGGTAAGTGAGACCTCTACCCATCAGCTAAAGTAAAAGAGAGTAAATGTGAGTCAACTGTTTGAATCCAGGTTCAAGAGTCACCCTCAGGCTTCAGAAGGACTCAAAAGTGCAGTGACCTTGGGTGTGGCTCAGTGGTGGGACATTGCTAGGCATGCTTACTGCCCTGGGTCCCATCCCCAGTGTGACACAGACACACTTGAATACACACACACACACACACACACACACACACGCACGCACGCACGCACACATGTGCGCGCAGCTTCTCCCCATTTTTTGATAGCTTCATCCACCTGCAACTCAGCTGCAGACCTAGAGTCAGAGTCACACTTAAAAACTTAGGAGTGGCCCACAAAGCAGTCCCAAAGCCCATCCAGAACAGTGCAGGCCCTGGTTCTCAGATCTGTCCAGTAGCCACTTTGGCTCCCTGCACAGAAGAGGAGGAGGAAAGAGGGCCAGTAACTAGAGAGGGGCCTCTAACAGAAACCAGAAGTGTCTCTGCACAGGAAGGAGACACACAAAAGACAATAGCAGTTAGGTTATCAAGTCCCCAGTTAGGCAGGGATGGGCTTGGAGCAGCACTGCATTATCTAGCCCAGAACAGGATGAGCACTGTTGTGACCTTGGGCAACACACTGAGGCTTGCCCATGTGATATTGTCTTTTTAACAGTGTGAGTGACATTGCAGAGTCATTTCTTCTGGAAATGCTTGCAGTTAATATGGAAGCTTCCCAAAGTCATGAGGTAGAACATACATTTACATCTATCAGATGTCTCCTAGGCCAAGGGGTCCAGGAGTATTAGATACCTTGGGTTATAATATCAGGTGTAGGTTGTAATTCATATGCCTGTAGTTCACCCATGTAAAGTACAAAGCTCAGTGGTTTTCAGTATATTCTCAGATGTGTGCAACTCTCACCATTATCCAGAATAATGTCCAGAATATTTTCATCACATCATGAGGAAACCCCGTGCCCATTAGCAGTTGCCAGCCATGTTCCCGACTCAGCCTTTGGCTACACCAGTTTACTTGTATGGGATTGCTGTTAGAGACATTTTCATATCAATTGATCATACAGTGAGTGACCATTTTGTCTGGCATTAAGAAAAAAATAGAACTTTGGTCCAAGTAAATCTGAAGAATAATAAATTCCATAGAGTTCTTTTGGCCATTTCCTTTTTCTTATCCCAACTCTCTCTATATACAGTCAAAAATATCATTCGTGCTTTCAGAAAAAAAAAATCAAAGTAGGATTAAGTGAGATGGCCCAGCAGCTAAAAGTCCCTGCATCCAAGCCTGACTACAAGAGTTTGACACCTGGGACCCTCATGGTAGGAGAAGAGATCTCACTTCAACTTATTCTCTGATGGCCATACATGTGCCCTGGCATTTGTGCATGTTCATACACAAACATACACACACACACACACACACACACACACATATGCACACAGTAATACAAAAATTAAAACAAATTGAAGGAATAGTACAAAACATGACTCAGCTTTGTTAAGCACTGTTATTCTTTCCAGTGTTAGGATGGCATTCAAACCCAGATCGCCCCTGTTTCATAGACACAGATGATAATGTGCTGCTATGGTTTGAACATGGAATGTTTCCCACAGCCTCCTGTGTCTGCACACTTGCTCTCCAGCTGCTTTGGGAGGTAGAGTGAGACTAGAAGAAGTGGGTCATTGTGGGATGGGCCCTGTAGTTTATAGCCCAGATCAGCTTCTGCTTGGTTCTCTGCTTCCTGTTCCTCTAAGATGTGGCAAACATGAGCCACCTGCACCTGCCACCAAGAGGCTGCCTGCTACTAGCCATTTCCCACCATGATGGGCTTTATTTCCTCAAACAATGAGCCAAAGTGAAGCCTCTCCTCTTTGAGTTTGTTTTCTTTTGGGTGTTTGATCACACCAGTAAAAGTCACACAAATGCTGTGCACACTTCCCCACTGAGATTTTTAACAAGTATACTTGCTATATTTTAGCATCAATCCCGTAGTTATATAACAGATATCCTTGATGATTTTTTAAGGGAGGAGTGATTTAGTTTGGCTTGTGATTTGAAGGTATAACCTATTATGGCCAGGAAGGCATGGCAGCAGGCATGAAAAGCAGCTAGTCACAGTGCATTCTTGGTCAGGAAACAGACATAAATGCTGGGTCCTAATATTCCTTCTCCTCTCTATTCAGTGAAAGAAACCACTCCATGGGATGGTGCTGCCTGCATTCAGGATTACATGGTTGTTTTTATAGCTATGTAATAGTCTCTTGTGTGTATGTATCATCATTCTCATGATTTCTTGCTACTCATTCATAGGCACTGGAGTTTGTGAAGTCCAGAGGCAGCAGACTTGCTTTGACATTTTGCACATTTATCTAAGTAAGATACACTCCTAGAAGTAGAACTGCCAATCCAAATATACAAGCCATTTGAATTTTGGTGGACAATGCCAAAAGCCGGTCTTTCAGAAATGATATTCCAGATGGCATTATCCAATATGGCTGCCAGTATCTTGGTACCCAGCTTTGCTCACATAGTGAATTATTAGTTTCATTTGACATATCAGGCAGGCTACCTGTGGTATATCTTCCTGTGAGCTCAGGTTGTTGGAAGTGAGAGCAGGCATCCTTTCTGGCATGATGGGTTTTCCATGACAACTGTCCTTGTCTTGACTGGAGACTTTTACCTGTGGATTGACAAAAGTAGGAGATTAGAGCTCCGCTTTTCATGAATGTCTCAGATATTTTCTCAGAGTTTTAATGTCCTTCCCCTTTTATATTCTTATTCCCTGAAGGACTTTGAAAATCATCTTACAGTTATGCTTTCTTCACATTCTCGCTTCTGGGCTTATGAAGCACTTGGCTTTCTCTTAAAATTTTTCTTCTCTTGTGATTTTGGATATTTTTAAAGACCTCTTTTTCTCTTTTAATGTTCTGATTTTTCTTGCATTTGACATTTATTGGGAAATAAAAAGTAAAATAAAAATCTAATTCCCCTCTCCTCTACAGCTATCTAGTCATTCAAGAACTATTAAATTATCCATCCTTTCTCTATTGGTTTGAAACAACATCTTTTATTATATACCAAGTTCTTCTATTTACTTGATAATTCCTACTTTCAAAAATCACAGAAGAGGGCTTGGGAGATGCTTAGTGGGTAAGCACTCTTTCTGCTCAAGCATGAGGACCTACGTTTAAGTTCCCAGTGCCTGTCTAAAAATCCAGGCATGGCTGCATCCCCCTGTAACCTTAGCATGTGAGGGGTAGAGAATAATCACTGGAGTTGCTGATTGTCAACCTAGCTCCAGGTTCAGTGAGAGACCCTGCCTCAAAATATAAGGTAGGAATTGATAGAGCAAGAAATTTAATGGCTTTCTCTAAGCACTAGGCATGTATATGTACATTACATCACACACACACACAGAGAGAGAGAGAGAGAGAGAGAGAGAGAGAGAGAGAGAGAGAGAGACTATACC
>CABHPQ010132735.1:45306-66144 GCA_902168405.1 Peromyscus aztecus | reverse complement strand
GAATGAGCTATTCTCCAACTGACAGTCCTGCTGGAACACCCTGGCAGGTAGTGTGATATATATATTTATATATAGTGGATGGTATCTTTGATTTCTTTGCTTAATGCAAAAAGTCATATTTCACTAGAGAAAATATCATCTATCTAGGAAATCTAAGGCTGATGTTTTAAAGAAAGCTTTGGAGCCAAATTCTTTTCAAGTAAAGCTTTGTCTTGCCACAGGAGGTCACTCTTGGGTAGTCTTTGGAGCTTTTTTGAGTTGATCACCAATAAGGCATAGACCAATAAGAAAGAAGCATCCCTATTATATATACATATGTATTAAGCACCCAGTTTTGTCCACTTCCTACATCACTTTACAGTTAGTTGTATTACTGGGTGCTTAATAATATGTAAACTTTTTCTAGTTATGTGCTCTTTGATCATGTGCTATAAAAATTTAGAGTTGGAAGGAAAAAAACAATTTAACTACTTTATAACCTTAGGGACACAAGTATGAAGAATTTAGTGTATTAGCTATCCTGAAAATTCATATGCACACACAAAGAGAAAAGAGTAGAAATATATGATTAGAAGAAATCAAAACCACATATACGGGTCTGGGAATGGTAGTGAAATGATGAAATGGCTCAGCAGATAAAAGTGCCTGCCATGCAAGTCTAGTGACCTGAGTTCAACCCCCAGAATCCACAACTTCCAAGAGCTGTCCTCTGATCTCCACAGGCATAGAGTGAACTGTGCATGCCTGTACTCACACTCATACTACTAATAAATAACATTTAAATGTGTATATGGAGAGATTACTCCGAGAGTAAACATGCTGTGTAAACATATTTCCCTGAGTTTGTATTCCTGGCACCAACATAAAAGCTTAGGTGTGGCAGTGTGTGTCTCTAACACTAGTAATACAGAGACACACAGATTCCAAGGGCTTGCTGGTCAGGCTGTCTAGCCAAAACAGTGAACTCCAGGTTCAGTGAGAACCCTGTCTGCAATGATAAGGTGGAGAATGACAAAGGAAGACATACCCAACACCAACCTCTGACTTCCACACATACATGTACCAATCAAACATAATGTTTATTCTAACTCTTTCCACCTAAGATTTCAGTGTGATTTGTTGTATTAACTTTACATATTAGGGGCATGTATTGAGTCTCCATTGTGTATATGCAATTAGTTACATGTAGCTATCTCAGGAAATTATAATATTACAGTGACCCAAGGGATTGGGGGCTGGAATCTTTCCCTTTCTCTTATGCTACATGAACCAGCAACTAACCTACATGGCTGGAACTCCACCTAGATCCGATGTCCATGTGCCTCAGTGCCAAGAGCCACATAGCTCACTTTCTTTCCCTGGCCTCTCTGTCTTTCTGCCCGCCTGTTTGCAGTGGAATTCTGAGCTTATACCTGGACTTCATGGGCTTAGAACTTCAGCCACAAATGGTAGTGTCTCCCATTTCTATACTGTGGACCAGGGCCCTTCCTGTTCCTTATGAAATAAATACGAATTACTCAGTATCTACATTTTACATAATCTGCTCAAGTGCCTTTAAAAAAAAATGCTGTCTTGTGTTCTGAGAGACCACCTTTCCCTAATCCGAGTTTAAAAGGTTTATCATGAAATTGGCATGTGCATAGTATATACTTGAAGATGATTATGGGGCAAAATTTTTGCCTGCCTTCAAATTACAGGTTTCTTCTTCCAAGCAACTGTTTAAGTAAGGAAACTGTTGGTAGATGGACACCTTGAGAAAGGAAGGATGTCTGCTGAGATGACTAGAGTTTTGGTTCCTACTGTGGACTTTTAGAATTGAGTTTTCAGGCTGTATAGTTTACCTGAATATATCTTCATGCTGCCTTTACAGTGAAGTACAATTTTAGTGTCTATAAACTCATAGCCTGACTTCGCAGTAGACGCTGAGAATTTGACTGCTAGTCTGACAGCTATTCCTTTCAAGGGGACCAATTTTATCTCTTTTAAGATGTCTGTTCTTCTGTTATTACAATTACTTGGGAATTCATTTACTGCATTTATTTATTGGTCAGAGTAGCATGTCTTCTAGTAGTTATGGAAATTTCTCAGGTGTTGTTTTCTTGAAGTGTGTGTGTGTGTGTGTGTGTGTGTGTGTGTGTGTTTGCGCACGTGCAGTGGTCAGTCTTGAGTGTCATTCTTTAGTAGCTATCTGCCTTGTTTTTTTTTTTTGAGATAGGCTTTTTCACTGTGACCAGGAGTTACCAGTTAGTCAGTCTGCCTGACCAGTGAGCCCCAGGGATCCTCATCTCTACCTCCCTGAGAACTGGGATAACAAGCACACAGCACCACATTCACCTTTTAGGTAGCTGCCAGGGCTCAAATTCGGGTCTTTGTGTATACATGGCAAGCACTTCACCAGCTAAGCCATCTCCGCGGCCTCTTTTCTCTTGACAGACTACAGCTACTCCTGCCATATTGTCACTCTGCTGTTCATGACTGAGCTCAGTTTACATGTTTCCTTCCTCTTTTTGTGTGTGTGTGTGTGTGTGTGTGTGTGTGTGTGTGTTACGTTCTGGACTATAACTTCATCTCATCTTTAATCTACTCTATCTTAGATATTTTCATTTTGTTAGCTACTGTGTTTTGATATTCTTGGATATCTTATGTCCCCCTTTTTTGCAGAAAATTTCTTTGTAATCCTGAGAGAACTTGCACATATTTCTTTTGGTTCCCTTGGAGAACTACCCTTCTGCTTGAGGGTTTTCATCATATATATAATGGGAACTGAAATAAGCAACCGTCAGTTGAGTGGTTTAGAGTGTTCTAAAAAGAACTGACCTTCACTCAGAATCAGAAATGAGGCAGGGTAGCAGGATGGGATTTCATTGCTTGCTATGCTGGATGGAAAATGGGTGGCACCCCTGTATTACAGGGGACTTTCCTGTTAGATTCTTGTTTCATGTGGTCCTAGGTTTATTCTCTCAACACCACCACCCCAACAATCCCAGCAGCGAAGCAGAAGCTTAAGATTGTTAGGGGCTTAGAGAGGTGGCTCAGCAGTTAGAAAGCACTTGCCATTCTTACCTGGTAGAGGACCAGAGCTGGATTCTCAGTACTCACTCATGTCAGGCAGCTCACAACCACCCGTAACTCCTACTCCAGGGGATCTGATGCCGAATTTTGGCACATGTGAGCACCTGTGTGCATGAGTGCATGCGTACACACACACACACACACACACACACACACACACACACACACACACTTGTTTAAAGACTATTAAGTCTCAGTGGTCACCTGCTTCTCCCATCTCTGCCACAACTGTTTTGTTCTACCATTTCAGCTTCGGGATACATTTGTAATGATAGTTCCCTCAAATTCCTGCATCATCTACCTTTGTGGTTCTTTCCGTTAGGAAGGATAGTCAAGCTGCCTAATCTTCCAGAGGGCCAAAATGCAGCCCCAAATGTCATGGAGACCTGAGTTTAAATCCTTAGCACCTAAGTAAAAGTTGGGCATGGCTGCACCTGTTTGTAATCTCAACACTAGGAAATAGAAACAGGCAGCTCTGAGGAAGTTGCAAGCCAGGTACTCTAGCCAAAGTGGCAAGCTCTAGGTTTAATGAGAACTCTGTCTCAAAGTGATACAGTGGAGAATGGTAGAATAGGACACTCCATATCCTTGTCTGGCCTCTGGACATGCATGAGCACGTGCACCTACACACATTTACACACACACATACACATACATACACACAAACACATACACACACACACACCCAAAAGCAAAAAGAGGTTGTCTCATTTTCTTTGGTCATATTGAGTAAAAAGTATCTTGAGGCTGTGAAAATATTGACTGAATAAGTTGTGTAGAGTTCCGTATGTTCGAGCAATTCTGCTCTCAGATTAATGCTCAAAAGATTTGAAGAAAGACACTCAGGGCATAGCAGCACGAGTTAATAGGTGTGGGGTTTCCTTTTGGTTTTATGGCATGTTCTGGAACTAGACAGAGCTATGTATCATTGTGAATACATTTAATGCCATGAAATTGAACACTCTAAGTGGTTTAAAAGGTAAAGTCTATGTTATATGTATTTTACAATTTTCTGAACTACTTGCCACATTGAAAGTCTTCAGACTTGGGGCATGGTGACCTGGATGGAATACCAACTATGTCTGCTTCATGCTGCTTTCTCAGTGACAGAACGTGGCTTTTCTCAGACAGTTGTCCACTTTGTCCTGATACAAGTCCACACTCCTTTCTTGGTTGTCATCTGAGGATGACATGATGAATAGCCCTGTATTAAAAGGATATCCTCCATGCACTGCTTCCTAAGTTAGGGTGTATTTGTGTTAGTTCTTCCATTTTTTAGCCTGAATTGTCTTGTAACTGATTATTATTATTTAATGTCACATTATATGCATTGTTTTAAAAAAAGCTTCATCATCAAAGTTTATTTTTCACAGACAAATCTAAAATCCCATGGGCTCACTCACTATCACTTCCCTTTCTCTTTCTCTTGTGTACTCAGGTTCTCCTGAGTTGGCGACAATAAACAGTCACATTGGATGGCAGAGGAACTAGATTTAGGTGGGCGTGGCCAGCCTTCTGACATTATAACACCTCATTGTCATATAGAAAGTTTACACTTAAGAACCATGCAAAGGAAGATTATTTTTAAATCTCATTTTTGTAGTGTTTGATAATTCCACACATGCTTTGATCAAATCCTCACTCCCCTCACCTCCAATTCCTGCCCCATTTCTCCCACCACTTTCCCCTCCCAACTTCATGTGCTCTTAAAAAATATCTCAGACTTGAGAGCTGGCTTAGCTGTTAAGAACACTGGTTTCTCTTCCAGAAGACCTGGGTTCTTTTCCTAGAACCCACATGGTAGCTCGTAACCATCTATAAGAGTTCCAGGAGCTCCAACACTCTCTTCTGGACTCCATAGGCACTGTATACACATGCTACACCAGGCAAAACATCCATCTAAAACAAAAATAAATAAATCTTCTTTTTAAATCTCATGTTTTGAGTACGTCTACAATTTTGTGTTGGGCCATATTCATAGTTGTCCTTGGAAATATGTAGCCTACAAACTTCAGGTTGAGCACACCTAGACAGAGTCTCATTACGCCTCAATGAAGCCCCTCCTCACAAGCCTACAAATTGCCTGGATATGCTAACAAAGACTTTTGTCCCTACCTTCATTCCAGAAACCAAGCAAATAGTTAAGTCCTGAGTAACTTGTCTTAAGTTGTGCCTGTGAGTTTTAAATGGACTCCCAAATCCTAACAAATCGAGGATCAGTTTCTTAACCAGCAGTCTTAGCCAACTGCCAGGGTGCCTTGACATTTGTGGCAAGTTATAACAGAGGCAGAGTTCATCATCAGTGTCTTTTTCCACATAGATTGTGCAGTGTATAGTCTCGACTATGCCTGGTGTCACAAGTGTGACCTAATCCTTTTCATTGAGTTCCTGATTCTAATTTCATTATCTGGTGTATCCTGAATTCCTAAAATATTTTTTCAAATACAAATTTTATTATTTTTGCAGTGCTAGAGATGAAACTTTGGGGCACATACTTGCTAGGGAACAGTTTATGACAGGGTTTCTCACTGAGGGCCTAAATGGAGTTCACTAAATAGGCTGACATGCTAGCCAGCAAGACCCAGGAATCTGCTTATTTCTGCCTCCCAAAGGCTAGGATTATAAGCCTGTACCATCACTCCTGGCTTTTTTTTAACTTGGGTTCTAGGGATTGAACAGGTTCTTATTCTTCCAAGGCAAACAATGTACAATTGAGCTATTTCCCCAGCCTAGTGCCCAATAATAAATTCTTAGATGGACTGTGTTGGCATGTTCCTTTGCATCTTTCCACAGGGTTACATCAATTGCAGACAGGCTGAATGTGGAATTTGCTTTGATTCACAAAGAGAGAAAGAAAGCAAATGAAGTGGACCGGATGGTTCTGGTGGGTGATGTGAAGGACCGTGTGGCCATCCTGGTGGATGACATGGCTGACACATGTGGTACCATCTGCCATGCTGCAGATAAGTAAGTGATCCCAGGAAAGACAAGAAAACATCTCAGGAAAAAAAAATCATCCATATAAAATTTTATTTTATTTATTTGTATGTATGTGTGTGTGCATGTGTACATGCATGCGCACACAAGTTGAGGCATGCATGCTATGGTACAGTAGTGGAAGTCAGAAGACAACTTTTGTGCCTCAATTCTCCCTTTCCACTATGAGTCACAGGGATTGAACTCAGCTTGTCAGGCTTGGTGGCAAGTGCATTTACCCACGGGGCATCTATTATTTGAAATTTAACCTATTTTCTTAATTATTGCTGACGAGTTGACAGTAGAGTTTTAGGCCACAGGAGACTCTAGGCTCATTTTTTTTCTCAGTCCTCTTTCCCTGGTAGGAAAAACAAACACCACCAATCCATAGGCATTCTCATTTTCTAAGTTGGACTTTCAGGTCATTTTTAAGAGGATTGGAGAAGGTGTTTCCCTAGAAACTCGGCCCAGAAAGACAGGGATTTTGTTTGTTTGTACCCTTGCTTCTTACATCTCAACGTTTGGGTTAGCCTCCTAACTCATGTGGCATTCCAAGGGCTATTCTTGGCAGGATAGGAGCACCCCACCCACTCCCTTGCCACACATAGCTGTGGAATACAAATGGAGATGCTCTCATTCTCATTGGTAATGTTCTGACTTGATTACACATCACATGTTTTGGCACTATTGGTTGAACTCAGTGGTTCTCAAGACAGAATAGTGTTTTTCCCTAGACAGTGTTTGACATTGTCTAAAAATATCATTGCTTGTCACAATTAAGGACATGAGAATGTTGCTAGTGTGTGAACCGGGACGCTACTGAACTTTCCCATGATGGACAAGATAGCTCGTATGACAAAGAATTATATAGATCTAAATATCAGGGTTGATAATCCTGATTTAATGGAACACAGAGCATTTTGCTAACACATACATTTAAAAGACCCTAGTTTGGGCTAATAAATGCAAATGGATTTTGTCCCATTTTTTATAGGTCACCCTTCTCACTAGTAATGTAGAGTATTTCAAGAATATTTGAATATTTGTGGACACTTCATTTTTTTGAGATAGGACTTTGCTCAGTAGCTCTGGCTTGTTTTTTTTGTTGTTGTTGTTTTTTGTTTTTGTTTTTGTTTTTTTTTTTTTTGGTTTTTCGAGACAGGGTTTCTCTGTGTAGCTTTGCGCCTGTCCTGGAACTCGCTTTGGAGACCAGGCTGGCCTCAAACTCACAGAGATCCGCCTGCCTCTGCCTCCCGAGTGCTGGGATTAAAGGCGTGCGCCACCACCGCCTGGCCTCTGGCTTGTTTTTAACTCATAGTCTTCCTAGTGCTAGGGTTACAGGTATGCAATGCCACTCATAACTTTTTGTCTTCTATTTTGAAGGTTGCTCTCAGCTGGTGCCACCAAAGTTTATGCTATTCTTACCCATGGAATCTTCTCTGGGCCAGCTATTTCCAGAATAAATAATGCTGCCTTTGAAGCTGTTGTTGTCACCAACACAATTCCACAAGAGGACAAAATGAAACATTGCTCCAAGATTCAGGTACTATCTATATACCACAGGCAGAACCATGCATCAAGGCACCTGCTTCAGACCCTTAACATAGTATCCAGCTTTCTGTTTGCTAAGGCAGATGCTAATAGAGACTGAAGCTTCTCATTACAGAAGGGCTATCAGTCATATTAGATCTGTGAGAAAGGCCAGGATTAAGAGGTCAATGGTCACTATTTGGAAATAGCAAAGAAGAAGGAAGGAAGGAAGGAAGGAAGGAAGGAAGGAAGAAAATGGAGGATAGGTAAGAAGACTAGGGATGTAATGCTGCTGGTAGAGTGCTTGTATAACATGAATGAGTCTGGGGGTTCCAGCTCCAGTACCGAATAAAGTAGTCATGGTGGTACATACCTATAATCCCTGTACTTGATGAGGTAGATGCAAGAAGATCAAGCACTCATGGTCATCTTCAAAATTCAAAGCCATCTTAGGAGGGATGAGACAGTATCTCAAAAGAGGATTTAAAAAAAAAACAGGAAATGATCTATGTATGTTACTTGGAAGATAGAAGCAGGAATATCATGAGGAAACTAGCCCAAGCTGCACGTAATCTTGTCTCACAAACAAAAAGAAAGAGCAAATAGCACCCATGAGATGGCTCAGTAGGTAGAAGGAGGGAGACAAAAGAAGTAGCAAATGAATAAAATCACAATATAAAACATTAAGAGCATTGGGGAAATAGCTTGGTATAGCACTTGCCTAGTATACTCAACACTGAAAAACAAAGTTAAACACAGAATTACTATGTAGCATACTCCACTCCTGCATCTATAATCTCCTAAAATGGAGTTGGGGAGGCAGAAGGCTCTACTAAGCATATTTGGGGACCTACTTCTTCATGTCCCTCCTGACTGTATTCCCATCGGCTACCAGAGAGCTGATGGTAGACACTTGACACAAATGCAGCTTCTGTTTTGAATTGATCTTTCAGTGACCCCTGGCCAGTCACTGTGGTCTTAAGAGGAAGCCCGGGTTCCCTCATCAAGCATGAATGTGGAACACAGTGGTGCTTTTCACAATTTCTGATCCAGATGAGAGAAAAAAGAGGTCATTTGAGCACAAGGAGACCAATTTGAAAATTGTCAGAGTAGTCATCCCTTATGTTTTTATGCATGGTTAACAGTAGTGTTGTAACTGCCATCCAAAGGCCAAGTCTAGCCCGCTTCTATATTTTAAATAAAGTTTTATTGACACATACTCATGTTTCATACCTATGTTGCCCATGACTGTCTTTGCACCACAATGCAGAATTGAGTGTTTGATACAGAGATAACTCTAAACTTTTAACTTTCTGATATTCTACAGTAAAAATAGTTTGTTGACCCCAAGGTAAAATGATCATGGATATGCTTTTATCATGACAGACACTCAATGTTTTTAAAATTCTTGGGGTCAGTGAGATGACTCAGTAGGTAAGCACTTATTGCACAAGTCTGGTGATCTGAGTTCCATCCCTGAAATCTACCTAAAGGTAAAAGGAGAAAACCTGAATCCACAAAGCTGTCTTCTGACCTCCATATATATGCCATGGCACATGTGTGCTTACCCACACATCACACATCACACAAACACATACATACACACACACACACACACAATAATAATAATAATAATAATAATAATAATAATATCAACAACAATAAATAAATAAAAGTTTTAAAAATCGTATTGTCTTGGCATTCCAAATTGAAATGTAGCCAAATAGAAAGATAAGGTCATATAGGATTTGCTTTATAATAGTTTATGAAAAACATTGCCATGTTTTATAAATGGATGCTTGGATTATAGCAAAAACTTTAGAAGTAAAATGAAAGTTGTAACTTTAAAAAAAAGATTATAGTCGCTATCTTTTCTAAATAGGGAAAAACCTCTGCCAATGAATAAAGAAAACTAATTAAACAACCAGTGTCCCAAGAAGGGACCATCTGTGGGTAACAGCAGCCCTGAGTATCCATGAAAATCTTCCTAGGAACTGATAGTAGTCACCTCAGCTGGTTGTGATGTCTGTAAAGCTAAACTCCACAAACAGCTGAAGATTTTCATTGTGGACACTCCCAGAGAAATGGCTGGAGGTTTGACCAAAACATACCATATGTATGCTGGAGAAAACATTTGTAGGCTTTCTAGCTTTTTGGCTTCTAGAGAACTAGAATTCACTCCTGCCTTTTGTGTTTTCCCCTTGCTATTCAGGTGATTGACATTTCAATGATCCTGGCTGAAGCCATTCGAAGAACCCACAATGGGGAATCCGTGTCCTACTTGTTCAGCCACGTCCCACTGTAGTCCGGATTGGGATACTGAAGGTGGAGCAAGCCTCCTCCAACTTCCTACTGTCTTTGTCTGCCTGCTGTTTTAGTGTTAGGACTCAGCAATTCTAGGATGATCACTGGCAAAAGCATCCGATCTATGTACACTCTGAGATTCCTTGTCTCCCCTTCTAAAGTTCATGACTACTACTTCTCAGTTTTGTGGGGGCAGGGGAAGGTGGTGGTTACTTGGTCTTTAAGTGGACTGTGGTCAATGAGAACTAGTATTCCCCCTCATTCTTTTTAGTACTTTGAGGCAGCAACTTTTAAGCCTAAAATCCCATTGTGGAAATTTGTCATATATATATATTTTGAGGTTGCCAAAGGTGACTTCAAATGAAAGCCTTCTGTGTAAATATATAATGATAATGCCTGTGGACATTTGGGTAAAATCCTAAATAGCCTTTACTTCAGAGTGAACCTCAGAAAATTTATGCTATCATGCATTTTGAATTTTTGTTTCTTGTTTTTTAGGGAAAAATGATAACTGAGTTTATTTTATTATTGCCCTTAATTGGGACTGAATTTTATTGAGCCTAAGATGGTCACTGATATATTGACTTTTCATAATAAACATTAGACATATTGAAGACAACATAAGGCTATCACTTTTCATTTCCACTTTGAGGATATGTCATAACAGTTAACTTACCTGAAACTCCCAAATGATGATCAGTGATCACTGTGATTTGGATACCACTTCAGGATGTAGTCAGTGAGTTCATGGTCACATTGATGTGCATCTTTGTTTATCCCCGAGGAATTATTATTTAGGATGCACCTCATGTCCTATCATCTTATTCCCAGACTTTTAGCACTAGCTTTTACTTTTCATTTTTTTCCAATAATTTCTTGGTGTAGATATCCACCAGAAGAAAAACTCCTTGAAATCCCCTCACATTTTTTAGGCTGTTTATTTTTTGTTTGTTTGTTTTTCACATAAATAAAATGGGGAAGTTTTAAGAGTGCCACCAAATGTATTTATTCAAAGACTGTTTAATGAGCTTGGATTAAATGTTCTTGGCCCTTTGAAAGCAGAAGTACTAAATCTCTAATGGCTGATTATCATCTCTAAAATTGTTAAAATGTAGAGACAGAAGAGGCCTGCAAAACAACAGATGCAAAAGTAAGTAGGAACCTCTTCAAAAAATGGTTCAAAAAGCATCATGAAAAAGAATTTCACTGAGGGTGGCATTTTTGATAAAATTGTCTTTTAGCAAGGTTTAGAGGTTCATGCCTGTATTCCCAGCACTGAGAAAACTGAAGCAGGAAAATTACCACAAGTTTAAGGCCAGCCTAGGCTACATAGTGAGTTCAAACTCAACCTGAGCCCATGTGTCATGAAACAAAAACAAACAAAAGGCAGTCTTTAAAAAGGCATCATTTAAAGTGGCAAAGGTCACCCATTCACTGACTGATTATATGCATGTTGGTGGACAACCTGTCAAATTTGCCTGACCTCAAAGAAAAGGATTTGCCTGTGTAACTAAAGATTTGGAATGCTAAACAATCTCTCTCCCTTGCTGAATCTTAAAAGTGGTAGATAAATTCCTAGCCCTAAATTTTTGGGATAGAAAAATCCTATCCATCTGAGCAACATACTTGACCAGCACTCTAGAATATCAAACTTTAGGGCAGCAGAAGTCAAATCAATGTTAGAAAGTATCATTTATGTTACTATGGAAACTAGCATTTTGACAATACTTTATTTGTAACTGTTCTAAAGAAAGTGGTCCAATCACCTGGGATGCTCAGATCTATGGTACAAACTGTAAAGTCTTGACTAGACGTGTGTAAAAACCCTATTTGACACTATGCAACTGTTATTTTTGATAAATGTGTGACGTCTGTATTTCTTGGGATTCATGTCTGTGCTGAATGAAGACATCCCTGTGCACATCCACATGGAGACAGCTTGATATGTGTGTGCACATGTCTCAAAGCATTGGCATGACAAAAGCCAGTTGGTAATCATTTTATCTAAGGTATTTAAAACTTAGGAGTGTGTACAGTGGATCTTACCATAATGATCTTCAGATTTAATCCCCTATATAAAAGTCTGCCTGGCTATCCTCTGAATTGAGAACTGATGGTTTCTGGCTTTACTTGGCCTGAGGAGGTGTTTTAAAGGACCTCTGAACACACTAATGAACTAATTAGACTGAATTGAACCTTATACAATGGAAATACAGATTTTAAATTTGTGATTGTTCCAGTTTGGCCAAAATGACGAAAGCTGACTCATGAGCAGTCTAGACCCAGGATTTCCCTGTTCCTTGCTGCTTGCAGTAAGGAAACGAAGGGGAAATCACCAACAGATCAGCTCTGTCCAGCTCTACGACAGGAGGGCCAGAAAGGGGAGTCAGGGAAACAGGAATATACCAAAGTTGTTTAGCCTCCAGCTAAAATTTTCTTAGTCAACTGGTAGATGTTCATATGCTGACTTTCCTTTGTTAGAGACAATGTCAACTAAGTTCAGGAGTCTGTTCTTTGCAGTGCTTGCCCTAGTTTTAGAGACTAGAGAATTTTGAGATCCTGTGACATTTACTAAGGCATTTCAATAAAATCATGCTGACTACTTTGTTTCATAGTTCCTATCATGATTTTAGAATAATTTGTTTTTTGACGAAGTGACCTGTTGATGAAGTAGCTGAGAATGTGTGTTACTGTATCATTAAGACTGGGTTTGCAAAATTAAAGGAAAGCCAGAAGTTAATTAAAGTATACTCTTCACCATTTTGAAGGCCTTGCTTTGAGAAGGACTCATTAGCTATCTTCTTTCAGAAAAGCATCATAGCTCCTCCGCATAATGATCATTCTAGATATTAACCTTTCAAAGAAAAGATCAAGATTGGTGAGATGGTAAGTGCCACCAAGTGACCTGAATTCAATCCCTGGGAGCCACATGGTAGAAGGAGAGAATTGTCCTCTGACCACCACATGCAAACTGTGGTGTGCAAACGTCTACCCCCACATGCATACCCATAATCATGACAATGTATTGTGCATCAAAGTAGTGAAATTCAGTACCCAATGTGTTGGAGCAGTCCAAACAAGTACAGGCTACATAGAGGTTGTTCACGTGCTTTGTTTTAAAGAATTCCAGAAAGGGTTCCTGTCCCTTTAGAACACCTCATCCGCTTCAGTGATGGTTTAAATTATGCTTGTGGAGACAAAATAACTGCATGTCTGTGTTGTGTGAGTGTGTGTGAGCATGGATGTGCACACCAGAGGTTGACATTGGGTATCGTCAGTTGTTCTCTGCCTCATTTTTTTGTTTGTTTGTTTGTTTGGTTGGTTGGTTGGTTGGTTGGTTGGTTGATTGGTTTGGTGGGGTTTGTTTTGTTTTGTTTTTGAGATAGCATCTCTCACTGAACCTGAAACTCACTGGTTTGGTGGGTTATTATTATTATTAGCTGGTTAATGAGCTTCAGGGATCTTCCTGTCTCCATCTCCCCAGCACTGGGATTACAAGCAACTGCTGCCATGCCCCACTTTTTACGTGGGTCTGGGAGACACAAACTCAGGTCTTAATCCTTTGGAGCAGCAAGAACTTTATAGGCTGAGCTACTTCTCTAGCCCCAGGACAAGATATATCCACAATTATTCTCTTGTAGTGAAGCTCAGCTTTAAAGTATGGAAAACACTGCGTGAGGGTGACAACCAAAGGCCTTAAAATCCCCATGCAGCCAGGCATGGTGGCACATGCCCTTAGTTCAGGCATTCAGGAGACAAAGGCATGTGGATCTCTAAAGTTTAAGGCCAACTTGTTGTACATAGTAAGCTCCAGGCCAGCCAGAGCTATACAGTGGAACCTGGTCTCATACACACACACACACACACACACACACACACACACACACAAAATCACCTTGCAATGTCAAGAACTTCAGTGTGTTCGAGGAAACTGAGGAAGAACACGGTGGGAATGATAGGATTACTTGAAAGGAGGAGTGGAGCAAAGGAGAAGTACAAACAATACACTAGCTTTACGGTGGCACCTGATAATGCTGTCCCCTCTTGCAAGTGTTTCTTTTCTCATGCATGTCCCCTCTAATCCACCCATGAACTACACGCACCAGGCCAAGTGGGGAAGAGAAAGATGATGGGTGAGAAATTCAGAGCATTGACAGGAGCTCACAAAGAGCTTAGTGAAGGGACCACTGCTAGAGGTGATAATTCACCACAGAATTTTCCAGAATGTAACAACCATCCTCCAGCACATACTTTTTGGTCCATCATATGTTAGAAGGAGGGTAGTCAGTGTAGATGGGGGATCGGGATAGAAACATCACCATATCCTTCATTTAAATTGTGTTCATAAATCATCAAGTTACCTAGAACTGATCACTTGTGGGGCTTTCAGAGCTAGGGAGATGGCTCAGCAGGGAAAACTGGTGCTAGACAAATATAAGAACCAAAGTTCAAATTCCCAGCTCATATATTAAAAGTCAGAGGTGGCTGTTCACATGTCTGTAACCCCAGCGCTCTGAGGAGTGGATACAGGAGGGTTGGTGGGGCTTGTTGGCTGCTGGCCTAGCTCTAGCTCCAGATTCAGTGAGAGACACTGTCTGGAATAAAGAGGAATGATACAGCAGGACACTTGATATCTCTCTGTCTCTGTCTGTCTCTCTCTCTCTCTCTGTCTCTCTCTCTCTCTCTGTCACACACACACACACACACACACACACACACACACACACACACACACGATCAGCTTATATGTCAACTTTAAATCTTAGAGCAGCCATTTTAAGTATGCCTTTCAAGTGGATGTAAGCCAGGAAGACACAAGACAGTCATGAGTTTTGTAGGTGTTCAGCCTAAAGGGGATACAACCTGTTTGCCTACTAATGTAGAAGGAGTAAGTACATGTTCTTCGCACATGCCAGTCTGAGTCAAAGGTAGCACTGAGGCAATAACACACAGACGCATGTAGGACATACTCCGAAGTGGGCTGCAGAAATGGCAGGTAGGAATGAATGCCTCATGGCCATGGAGATGTTGCTCCACTGAGGCCTTGTTGGGCTCCAGCCCTCCACCACAGTCCCATCAGAAGTATAGTTGAAAGTGGTGCCCAGTTGAGTTCTGTGGCCAAAAGATAAACCAGCTGAAGTCATTTTAAATTTTAAGGGCATGATAAAATGGGAAATGAGAATGCCCCAAAATGGAAAGCAGTGGGAAGTGCCCTCAAATCAGGAATGTGGCAATCTGGAGTCTGGTCCTGACATGCTATATGCACATTGTGACCTCATGACAAATGTCTGTACTTCTGTGAGATTTAAATATCTCTGAAAAATTCACATAAGAGAAAATAGTTACTGTACCAGGCTTTTTCTTTTGGGCCACCAACCCGTGCCCAAATCATGTCACAGAAATGTATTATTAGTTTTGAATCCCCGGCCTTAGCTTAGCTCTTATTTTAATCTGTTTCTTTTTATCTATGTTTTTCCTCGGGGCTTTTTATTTTTCTTTCCTTCTGTATATCTTACTTTCCTGCTGTCTCCATGCCTGGCTCGTGGCTGCCTGGCTTCTTTCTCCCTCATTCTCTTCTCCTTTCTTCTCTCTGCCTAGATTTATCTTCCTACTTATTCTCTCTGCTTGGCAGCTCCACCTATCCCTCTCCTGCCTAGCTATTGGCCGTTCAGCTCTTTATTAGACCAATCAGGTGCCTTAGGCAGGCAAGGTGAAACAAATGCAACACATCTTTTCATAATTAAACAAAATGCAACAGAAACAAATATAACACATCTTTCCACAGTTAAAGTAATATTCCACAGCATAAACAAATATAACACATCTTTCACTAGTTAAAATAATATCCCATAACAGACTATCAATGTTCCAGCAATTTTATCATTCTGTATTTACCCAAAATAGTTGGACCCATTGTTGACTGTGGTTCCAGTGAGGGAATAAAAGAAAGTTGCTTCTCTTTCTTCCTCTATTGAGTGGCCAACTTATTTTGGTTTGCCTGGGACATTATGTGTGTGTGTGTGTGTGTGTGTGTGTGTGTGTGTGTGTGTGTGTGTGTGTTTGTGTGGTTTTTCGAGACAGGGTTTCTCTGTGTAGCTTTGTGCCTTTCCTGGAACTCGCTTTGTAGACCAGGCTGGCCTCGAACTCACAGAGATTCACCTGCCTCTGCCTCCAGAGTACTGGGATTAAAGGCGTGTGCCACTACCACCCAGCAACTGGAACTTATTCTTAGTGTCAAAAGTGGAGGTCTGAGCCGGGCAGTGGTGGTGCAAGCCTTTAATCCCAGCACTCAGGAGGCCAGCCTGGTCTACAGAGCAAGTTCTAGGACAGCCAGAGCTACACAGAGAAATTCTGTCTCAGGAAAAAAAAAAGAAAGAAAAAAAAAAAGAAAAATGGAGGTCTGACCTCTGGAAACTCTTCAATCCTGAGCAACCAGGGATAACCATAGTTCCCTGTCTTCTAAGGCAGGAAGTCATGGACTCCCAGCCCTATTGTTCAGACATAGAAGTACATGTAGCTGATGCAGATGGAAGCTGGAGGAGATTCTAAAGTTGCTAGGTGCGTTGGCTGGAGGAGGATATATGTACACAGCACATGCAAGTGAAGGAATTAGGTTGTCAAATGTGCAGTTACAAGGAGTGTGTGTGTGTGTGTGTGTGTGTGTGTGTGAGAGAGAGAGAGAGAGAGAGAGAGAGAGAGAGAGAGAGAGAGAGAGAGACACTCAATTTGAAAAAGGAGTCTGAGGTCACCAAACTGTCTCCTATGTTTGCATGGCTCAGTAGTAGGCTTTGTGGTGGTTTGAATGAGAATGGCCCCCATAGGTTTATGTATTTGAATGCTTGGTCCCCAGGTGGTGGAACTGTTTAGGAAGGAAGAAAAGCTGTGGCCTTGTTGGAGGAGGTGTGTCACTGGGGATGGGCTTGAGGTTTCAAACACTCCTGCTATTCCCTGTTAGCTTGTGCTCTCTCTCTCTCTCTCTCTCTCTCTCTCTCTCTCTCTCTCTCTCTCTCTCTCTCTCTCTCCCTGCCTTCATAATGGTCATGGACTCACCTCTGGACCTGTAGGCTCCCATTAAATACTTTCTTCTACAAGTCGCCTTGATCATGATGTCTCTTCACAGCAATAAAATAGTAACTGAAACAGCATTCAGTAAACATATTTTAATAAATTTGAGAAAAAGTAATGTAATAAATGAGCAATATTAGCAGTGACAAAAAGAGTGATTTATATTAAGATGAATACTTGTTCTAGAGCTTTTTCTTTCTTAGCATATTATGCTTTTTAATGCCATTTAATATTCTAAAACTATGGACTGTGGTATTGTTCAGTTGGTAGGTGTTTGCCTAACATGCACAAAGCCCTGAGTTCAATCTCTATAACTGCACAATCAGGTACAATAGGACATGGGAAATGCTTTTAATCACAGCACTTAGGAGGCTAATAAGGGGGTTAAGTTCAAGGTCATTTTTTCTTACATAGGAAGTTTGAGGTAAGTCCAGACTATATGAAACCTTGTCTCAAAAAAAAATTCCAATAACACAGTATTTAAAACTGTAGTATTCTTAAAAAGAAAAAAAAATTCTACATAGCAAGTTCCAGGATAGCCAGGGCTACATAGAAAGACCCAGTCTCCAAAAAATAAAAATAAAAAAGTTCAATTTTATGTGTATGTGTGAGTGCCTGCAAATATGTGTGTGCATCAGCTGCCTGATGGCCTTGGAGGCCAGAAGAGCTCATCAGATCCCCTGGAACTGGAGTGAGGGACAGTTTTGAGCTGCCTGATGTGGGTGCTGGAAGTTACACCCAGATCTTCAGCAAGTGCTCTTAACCACCAAGCAATCTGTCCAGTCCCTCCACAGTATTCTTCTGCTTTATTTCTGTTTTCTGAGAAAAGGTCTCACTATGTAGTCGAGGCTAGATGTGGACTAGTGAACTTCCTGTCTCTGCCCAGCCGAGGCTTCATGATGCTTGCAATCCAACATCCTTCAAAGAATCAGAAACAAACAAACAAACAAACAAAAAAGAGTCAGAAACAACGGATCTTGACCTACTGATTCCTTTACAAGGACATTACAGTAACCCCAAGAGATGTGTTATTACCTGCATGTCTCCTAATGGACTATGCTTCTCAGTATTCATGTCATTGTGGACAGCCTTTCCATGGTGAGTTTGGCCTTGGGCAACAAATGAAACACTAGCAAGAATGAGACAAGCAAAGACTTAGTATGTACTGGTCTACCAGAGATGGTTTCTCTTGAAATGCTTGCTGTTAGGATCTAGCCACCATAAAAAGAAGTCCAGTTAAATCACATGGAAAAAAGAAACGTGATCGTGTAGCCCAAGCAAGCCTCAAACGCAAGTAGCTGGAACTTCAGGTCTGCCCCACCAAGCCCATCTCCTTGCTTCTCAAATTCCTGCATAGAGGCAATAGATAGAAGCAAAACCATCTGATTGACAGCCTTGTGGGAGAGGGTCTCCTGAAAGACCACAGATGTGAACAACTGAGAAGCTCCCCAGCAGAACTGTAGCCAACTCTGTGGGATTAACAGCAAACTGGTGCTGTATTAAAGACACTAAGGTTTGTGTTGGTTTTTACACAGCAATAGATAAGCAAAACATGACAGTATCTAATATGAGTAGAAACATCAAATATGGGGCAGAAATCCTTAAACTCATAACTCAGGATATGTCAAGTTGCTAAAAATCCTGGCTGATTCCATAACTTATAGTAAAATATGAGGGTGAGATGTTAATCAAGACTTGAGGTCCTGGAGAGATGGCTCAACATTGAAGAGCACATATGGTCTTGCAGAGGGTCTTGGCTGGGTTCCCGACACCAATGCTGGGTGGCTCACAACCACATGTAACTCCACTTCCAGGGGATCAAATGCTCTCTCCTGGCCTTCACACATACTGCACTCACGTGCACAAACTTGACATATATTCATATATACACATATTTAAAAATAAAAAAGAAGCCGGGCATGGTGGCGCACATCTTTAATCCCAGTCCTGGGTAGGCAGAGGCAGGCAGATCTTTGTGAGTTCAAAGCCAGCCTGGTCTACAGAGTGAGTTCCAAGAGAGCCAGGGCTGTTACACAGACAAACCCTGTCTCTAAATAAATAAATAAATAAATAAAATTTAAAAAGCCAGGAGTCTGACTTTTAATAAATATATGATTCTTCAAGGGTTAGCTCCCTTGTGGGTAAATTAAGTTTAATATAGCTGCCTCCCAGGTATTCTGTTGTTAGATTTACATGGGTGATGGTAACTCTAATTCCATGGAGTTGTCAACAGAATAAACACATTGCTTGAAAGGCAAACTGAGGCATGACAAAATTTTCAAAGTGTTTATGTCACCAAACAAGATTTTGTTCATCAGAAGCTCCAAACCAAAGTGACTCAGGAATGTAGATGAATTTCTAAACAGTCTTAGTAAATAAGAAACACAGAGCCAAATACAGAGTTAATAGCCAAAGAGATCAGAGCAAGAGCCACAACTACCTTATCTTACCACCAGCAGTAGCTTCCCCAGAGAGAGAGCTTCTTCCTGTCTGACTTGTCTTTTTATTGCCTTTCTGTTCTGCCTTCTCATTGGCTCTAAACCCAACCACATGACTTCCTCATCACTGCCTGTCTATACAGACCTCCAGGTCTCTATGGTTGGTACTGGGATTAAAGGTTCCTGTCACCACACTTGGCTGTGTCCTTGACCACACAGAGACTCTGCCTGCCATGTGATCAATTTAAGGGCATGTGCTACCACTGCCTGACTCTGCTTATGGCTTGCTATAACCTCTGATCTCCAGGCAACTTTATTTGTTAACATACAAATAAAATCACATTTCAGCACAAATAAAATATCACCATACAGGAACTCTGCTGAGGAAACACAAAGAAAAGACGAACCTTCTACAGGATGGCCACCAAAGGAAAGGGAAGCAAATGGTTGACTGCTTATAACAATGCGTTAGCAAGCCCTTGCATTAATTAGAAATGTGTTGACTACTTCTGACTGTATGAGCTTAAGTTCTGAGTTTGGGGATTGTGGCTCTGATGAATCTAATCCACATCCATGTTCATGTAGACAATTGCTCTGTCACTGAGCTATGGCCCCAGCCCCTGATTTTCTTTAATATGTGCATTTTCAAAAACTGGCAGCTAAGTTTCACCTGTGTTTGTGATTTCATCTCAAAATGGCCTTTCCTTTCTTTGAAATCAAGTCAGCTACCCTATGATTTGGATCAGGGGCCTTCTTTCCAAACATTTACCCCTTCAGACTCATTTGGTGAACTCCAGTGTGTATTTTGGACCAGCCTTCAGCCGTAAAGAAGATGTGTGTCACATTAATTTGCATGCTCTCCCACAGTTGTCTTCACAGCACTTTCATTTCTTAGTAAAATGAAACTTACAGAAAAACTAAGCAGCAGGGTATTTCATATTTCAGTTTAAAGGGGGAATGAAAAACAAAAGAAAAAGCTAATTATGACAGTGGGGCTTTACAATGCTAAAAATGCACTATACACAAAGACTTTCATAGTTTGTATATTTTTTCCATATGCCAGCTGCAAAGAGAATGCTCAAGGTATCTGCAAATATATCACATAGAAGATTGTTATGTTTTAAATGTCCAAAGTTGTATCTAACTAAAGAGGTCAAAACTCTGGAACTGTTATGAAAGTACTGTGATATGTGTTTTTGTTTGTTGTTGAGAGAGACCCTCACATTGAAACTCAGGCTAGCTTGAGCACACTATGTTGAAATTCTAGGAGAACATCATCATGGCCAGATCTGATATTTGTCAACAAACATCTGGCTTATATCATCAGAGAGTAGAAACAACTACAGGAATGGGAAATATTAAGAATGTTACCTGCCTCTCACAGGCTTTCCCAAATCAGGCAAGGAGTGTGTGTGTGTGTGTGTGTGTGTGTGTGTGTGTGTGTGTGTGTGTG